>JAYMFT010314285.1:0-10080 GCA_038088735.1 Panulirus argus | reverse complement strand
TATGAATTTGCATACATGTAATACGTATGATATTATAGGTAGGAGTGGGTGGCGATTTTCGCTCAGAAAAAATGAATATGGAAGAGAATTTACTGCCAACAACACCTCCAAAATTGGAAAACAAAATTTCTCCCTAAATTTTTGAAGACAGCAGACCTGGCTGGTTTGAATAAAAACTATTGTCCTAAGTTCACAATGGATTATGGCGTTTTCAGGGCTTTGAAATGAAAAAATTCCCCCAGCCAGTTGCATTAGGAGCTTTGCGAGTATATTTGCTTTTCTAAATATACACATCTGTGTATAATAATAGGCGAGTCTTTTAAAAAGGTATTTGTGTCGGGATATGAATATATATGCATAGCTGTGTAGCCATAACTACACACACACACACACACAAACACACACACACACACACACACACACACACACGCACACGCACACGCACACACATACTTGCCAAGCTTGGAGGACAGAAGAGTGAGGGGTGACCTGATCACGCAACCCTTGAGTGTTTACAACAGGTCGATGTCATGGATAGTAAACAGCTCTTCGAGAGACGTAGGGATAGGACAACTTAGAGGACTTGACATGAAAATTGAGCGAAAAACCTGTAATAGAAAAATCTAATTACCTTTATGGTATGAGAATAGCAAATGAATGGAATAAACTAAGTGATAACATTGTGAATAAAGACGGCATAAGAAAGAAGCTTTATCAAAATGATGTAAAAGATTAGAACGAGTCCAGGAGATTCGACCACACGAATGCGGAACTCCTCTCTTAGCGAAGTGTACAAGAACAGTGAAGTAATTACAAACACGTGAGAAGACTCTGTTTTCTCGATTTCTCCTCTCTCTCTCTCTCTCTGAATGTGTGTGTGTGTGTGTGTGTGAGCTGTGCGTGCAATCCCTATGCTTTAGGCAAGGTCTCGTCTTGGGTACTCGTTACGTAGGATGGTATTCATTAGGTAGGTACTTGTAGGTAGGTGCTCGCAGGTAGGTATACTCGTAAGTTAGGTAGGTGCTCTCTCTCTCTCTCTCTCTCTCTCTCTCTGTATACGTACATGAAGTCTGAAACTTAACTGAAATTAAAGTTTAGAAGTTAACACAGTCCTTTCCACATCGCTTATGGGAAGTAATTGCTGCCGGTGTGCAGAGAAAAAAAAAAAGAAAAAAGTTTTAATGATCTGCCGATTCAAGAACTTTCCTGACCTTGAGTTCTCAATGAGCTTTTGCTTTTCACGAGGCAAAACTTTTAACATTTTCTTTTTTGATATGTCACGTCCTTTTTTTTAGAGTAACTCATAACCCACGTTGTCCAGGGTCTTCTTGAAGTCTATGGTGCCTATGACTGTATCGCTGACTACTACAGAGAGATACAGAGCGTATAATCCCTGTAATCAGTGCTGTTATAGAGTCTGTCTATCACTCAATCTCTTTTGATTACTTCGAGCATTTACTTGGATTGTTGTAAGTGCATCAAACCCTCTCAGAACTCATCCAAACGTTTCTTGATCTTGTTTTTTAATGTGGAAGAAACGAATCCTTTTGCACTACTTCAGCGCCTTATGATAATTGACTGTACTCACTGAGTCATGGGGTGTGACTTGCCTCTTCACTCACACCCTCATCTATACACACCCTCGAAACTCCTTTGTACACGATCAGTGACCAGTCTTGTGGTGTCCGCCTCTAAAGTACTCCTAGCTTGTGATGTCCTATTCTAAAAGTACTCCTAAACTTGTGACGTCCTTTGTTGAAGGACTCGTACCTTGAGGCGTCCCCTTTTGAAGTACTCCATGTGGTGAAGTACTCCTAGCTTGTGGCGTCCTCTATAGATGTACTCCTCTCTTGTGCTATCCTCTTTGGAGTGCTCATAACTCTGGAATGTCCATCTCTTTCCTGGTGTTCACATCCAAACTTGCTGCCTACTACTATGGACTTCTTTCACCAAACACTCGCTCCCATACATTCTCCAATGCAGTGTTTTTACCCCACTAGGATACATTCATTCGCTATGTATTATTTTTTCATTGTATCGTTATTCTTTGCCCTCTTTTACTGTCTTCCGTCCTTCTCTGCCACACAAGGCATCCCAGCTATTCTTATCTCATTTCTATTTCACGTATTCTTGACGAGGAAAACTGGGGAGTCTCGCGCCCAAACATAAAAGTTGGAACAAGTAATCCATCATGCAGGCTTCTTGCACACTCAACGCTTAGCATCTTTCCATTCACTAAGGCTCTCGCAGCGTCTCTAAACTTTTCACTCTCGCATTAGAATGCTTTTCACTTCTGCATTCCCAGCGCCAGCCAAACCGACCAACTCTTCCAAATATATAATAAAGTCCTATAAAGCTAACTCTTCACCAAAAATAATGTACTGGTATACATTCGTCCATCTTTTTGATTGAGGAAAATCTTGTTCTTTGTCCCAGTTTCGCATGCATTCTCTTTATCCAAAAGGACACTCTCCATTAACCTTTCTTAGGGTACAAATCTGCTGGGTTTACCCTATTTCTTATTATCTCTTTTCCCAATTTTTTATATATTATGGTTTTGGTTAAATCCATGTATACGATCAGAGTCCTAACATACATCACCTCAAATCTTCTGTAGTTCTTAAATTCTCTTTCAGAATTTTTGACCTTCAAAAAAGTGGGACAAAGACTTCCTTTGTGATATCATCCAACACACGACCACTTTTCCTTGCTGGCGTACACACTTTCAGGATCAAGTCAATCATATTTCTTATTCACCTCCTTCTTATTCATTATCTTAATCACCACCCCATCCACAACTCATACCATACGTTTTCTCTTTTAGTTGCATTAGTGGTTTTGTCACCTCTTCATTTATAATATCCTTTTCGTACCTTTACCTGTTCTATATCCTCCGAACGTCTGTTCTTGTCATTCTGCATCATCAGCAGACTCCAAGCCTTGTCTACATCCCCTACACTGACACAGATATCTTTCCATAATGCTGCTTCCTTATAAAATAACACTGATTTTGATAAGATTTTTGACAATCCACATCCTGTAACCTTTATTCAGTGTTCTTTTATCTAAATTTTCTAATAGCTTTTCCCTTATTCTTAGAGATCTTTTATCCTTCGTCCAATGCTTTCCAGCCGTCACTGGTTTATGAAAGATTCGTTATCATCATCTAAGATATTCTGATCTTTACCTTCCATACATTTTCTCTCTATCTTGTTCTGTTCCTTGCTTTCCACAGCCTCTTCATATGGTGTCCCTATAACTTAAGGAATGATCACCACTCAGACGCCTCCTTATCACTCGAGTGTTCTAAGTGCCTATAGTCTTCAGTCCTCTTAACATTTCACTCAAAAATACGATTTTGTAATCTTTGCCTCGGTAGGACGCAGGCACATCGCCTGTAACCCAAGGTCACACATGCATCTCTTGTGGGAATAATTGCTCTGTAGGTCTGAGATCCCCTAACACCAGTCCTACAGGCTGGCAGAGGCAAGGACATCCAATTTTCAGAGGGGAGAGCAGACTCGCTGCCGTCCTTCCTACCTGCAGTGTACGCGAAATGGAGAAAACATCGTCCTGAACGTGAAGGGAACGCGGCTATTAATTTGACGGTGGTACCTCACCTTACCAACGTCTGGGATAGCCTCTGTCTCATGACAGCGCCAGAGGGGGGGAAAGAGATCTCACTTTAAGACTGGTGTAACGAAGAGAAAGTGACTGTCATTCGAGATCGCGGCGGGGCTTGAAGACAAGAGCTATTCTCGTGCATATGACGTATGTCACCAGTTGTCACGGGACACATGTCTTCCCCCGGACGGGAGGGCATCAGCTGCTAACAGCTGCAAGCAGCACCAGAACCACCGACTTTGCGCTGTAAATTATGGCATTATAAAACTGCCGAACCTTTCCAACTTTAACGCTAGTGGCGCTGGAGTTTAGATTGGCCCCTAAAATATACGCTGCTGTTCGTATTGCCGTCTGGTGCGGATGCGGGGACACTAGCACAGCTTCTCCTAGGTGGTCTGGTAGTCTGGTCTGGTCTGCCGCATGAACGGAGGAAGCTTAAGCTCCTAAAGTAAGCTTGCGGTCTTTATGGATGTATATCATAATGCTTACACGTTAGGCAGCTAATCTCATAGATGCATACCTTTTTTTCCCTGTGCATTTACTTCTATTATGGCTAAGTGTGATATGCCAGAACTTCAACTGTGGAAAGATGTTCCGATAAGAAACACTAATCTTACAATACGTTCACGTCTACAGAGCTTCAGACGTTGATAATCTCTAGCAGACGGTACATTACTCAACCATCTGTCTTCATCAACAACCCTCCCTTTACAGTTAGTCGGTCAAGTCTCCAGTCAGTTCTCCACTTCCTCGTCGTTTGACTAGCATTCAGACTGTGTAGTTTGCAGTCTCCTAAAATCCTCGCAACTCTGAACTGGTAAAATGAAATAAAGAGACGGAATAAATGTAAGCAGATTACAACATTTCTGCTTCCGCTCCAACTCATATTCCTCTCAGCTGTACAAACTTTTATGATAAACATTCTCATCTTTTTTTCTCTTCTTCTTTTGGCACAACTCCGATGAAGTTTAATCTTTTATCCCAAGTTATTCAAACCCAGGCTTTGCCTCCGCTACTTGAGACTGTGTCACACAGGTATTTCAACTCGTCTCCCGCGAGACAGAAAACGTTCTACTTTCTTGGGTGAGCCAACGTTCTGATTATGGGATGCAGTGTTGCACAGTGTTACTGGGCTGCGTGTATGGGAGGGTTTCCACTCTCTGGTCCGCAAAAGGTGATGGAAAGTCTTGTGGGAAAAGACTGGGAGAGGACTGCAGGTGAAACTGCCCCATGGAGTGACTCTGGCTTGCCAAACAGTGTATGAAGTTAGCAGTCCAATGATTTTCATTGTTGTGAAAGGGTAGTGTCAAGTACGAGTATCTCTAGGGCGAGGATGTGTCGAGAGACGGTGTCAAATGTTCTGCTGATGTCTACTGCCACCAGTACTGTGTGGGAGGGCTACGGTTAGTTGGATTTATCAACGATATGTTGTGTGAGGATTACGTGTTGTGTGGTGGTGGAGTAGTGATTGGTTCTAACGCCATGTTGTATATGTGACAGTGGAGTTTTTGCTTGATTCTGTGTGGATCAGTGTTTCAAAGAGATTTGATACTGGAAACAGAGTTGATATGGGGCGGTATGTAGGGATGGAATTGGATGGTTTAGCGGGTTTATAAAGCTGATTCTACACTGGAAAGCTTTCAGATGTTTTGTATCCAAGAGCGGTTGAAGATCTCTGTAAGGCCTTGGACTGTACTTTGGCCAAAGTATTTTAAGTGTAAGTTTGATATGTATGTTAAGGCCTACTGAAGGGGAGTTCCTTTAGGATCTAACTGTATTGCGTGTGTCAGTGGGATTAAAAAAGATGGGTGAACTGAATATATATATATATATATATATATATATATATATATATATATATATATATATATATAAGGAACTCTACACTCGTCGTGCCAAACCTCTTTGTGCGAGTGTTCAATTGGCCTCTTTAGCTACAACACAGGATCTCGGAAACGTAAGAATGGTACTTTTAACAAAAGTCTCTGAACACAGTTTCGACATCCTTTATAAACAAAAAGAAAAAAAAAAAACTCCCCACCAAAAGGTCTATAACAGCGTCAGAAGGCGGCGGCATCTGTCGCTAACTAGGTTACATTGTGGGTCATTACGTAGCCTCATTAGTGGCTTTTCTTAGTGCTGCCCGCCATCACTATTCAGGAGAGGCTGCCACTAATAGCTCTAATCAACTGCCTTCACCTCGCTTAAGAGAAAAAAAAAGGGAGAGGGAGGGAGGGAGGGAGAGAGAGAGAGAGAGAAAGAGAGAGAGAGAGAGAGAGAGAGAGAGAGAGAGAGAGAAGAGAGGTGGCGGTGGTCTTCTTCTTCTTCGTCGAAGAACAAATCCTTTTTTTATTTAAGCTTAATGCCAGATAAGGACGCCTGTTTGAGCTCGTCGATTAACCCATTCAAACGTAATATAAAACTTGGTGAATCAAGATTGGAGACATATTGGCAAATCTTGAAGATAGTGTCATAACCACCCTATGAACAGTAGGTCCTCTTTGGGTAGTTTTTCGTTAATCTTACCCGTACACTGTGTTAAATACTTAGATTTACTTGTAGAAGCAGAAACGTTAAAAGAATCTTACCCTTTTTTTTTATAAATGATTCAGATACTATGAAGAATCTGGGGCGAGAGCAGTTCTTCTCTTTTCTTTCACGATAAAATGCCTCCCCATTTCTCCGGTATTTAACCTAAAAAAATCTTGAAACGTTTAAGAATTAGGAGAGTCCTCGGTAATAAAACACGTCGAGTAATCCGTGAGGAATATTCATGTCATATGACTGTCTTTACCATCAACTTGGAGAAATCGCGATGGGGTCCTGTTCTTAGAAATTCACTGGCATAATCCCGACACTCTTTGTAACGCTGATACGCCATAGATAATCTAGAGAATTACGTCTCTTATAACTCTAACTGATTTTCGAGCTAGCTCTCCTTGCTTCATAAATGAGGTTTGTCTTATGTACTCTAGGGTAAGCACTCTCTCTTTCTCGCGTTTCCTCGCTCCTTCCCTTTCACACACACACACACACACACACACACATCTCTCCACAGGACACATCTGGTCAAACCACAGCTTTACTCTCCCTCGGAAAAACCCACAGAGCTTTGTCCAAAACTTGGGCGACGCTTGGGTTTTCTATCGACACCTAAAAATACTTTTCTGCCAACTTTACATACTTCTCGTACACACACACTCTCTCTCTCTCCCTCTCTCTCTCTCTCCCTCACTCGTACAAGAACTCGGATATCTGATTGTTTTTTCTCCCTCCACCCTAAAGCCGTTCTTGTATACGTCGACAAAAGCGAGTCATTAAGGCAGGTTTGTGGAGAAAAGTTTTATTACAAAAGGGAAAGGCCACCTGAGACCATTACTGGCAGCGCTGGCTCTCTCGCAATGGGTGTAAACACAAGAGGGGTGGTAGACAAACATGGCGGAGAATAGCGGAGACCCCGCACACAACGTTGACAGTTCTCGCGGGCTGGGGAGTGACAAGTCGGGCGAGAGAATTAGTCCGCGTTCATACGGGGAAGACGAGGTGACTAACGCGCGCTGGTTGAGCTGTTTTGGAAGGCAGTTGAGTGTGTGTGTGTCGAGGAGGAGGAGGAGGAGGAGGAGGAGGAGGTTCTTCTTCTTCCTCAGGACAAGTGTTGAAGACGTTAGAGGTCCAATTGCATGCGAGGAGTAGGAATGATTAACGTTGGCAGGGCATAATATGCGTTAAAAGAAGGAATGATTAACATTAGCAGGGCATAATATGCGTTAAAAGGAGAAGGAATAATTAACATTAGCAGGGCATAATATACGTTTAAATTACCGTCGAGTTTATGAGATATTCACTCAGGAGGTCAAGGATAAAGTAGGGTAGCATGCTCCTCTTTCACTGGGCATATAGGATGTCCTGTATGCAATATTTTGCTGTACTAAGAAAGCAGAAAAAACGGCGTTTCTCTACTAGACATATACATGAAACATTTCCCAATTACTCGTAACTCTCTTTTCATTAATCGAAGACTTCAGGAATGGTTAGGTGAGTTCAGTTTGTCGAAACCGCGGAGTGGTGTGGGTGTCGGCAAGAGATCACTTTACATGGGACGGACACAGTGAGTCGAGCAGGAGAGGAACCACAAATCCGGTGAACTACTTGCACGCATAATCTGCGGTAGATGGGGACCCCAACTATGATGGCGCTCTAAATCCACTCCTTACTAACAGTCCCTCGAGGAACGCAGTCAGGTCGTTCCTCCACCAAGTCAGAACAGGCTGGTGGAACATCGATAACAGCGGTCTTTGGGGGTACTGCAGGAATCTCTTTGCTAGAAAGTGAGATTCTTCTTTTTCTCTTCTCTGAATCCAGCCTCCCACCGGGCAATCTCTTCTCGCCTGCCTGGATTTCCCTCTAAAGGAAATCTCAGTAGGTAGCTTAATGCTCTCTCTCATTTCTCTGTCTTTCCTCAAGCTTTATTTTCACAGATTGTAGACAACTGTTGAAAACGGAGTATTGACGGAATTTGAGCCTATTTATTTAGGAACTCTCTTTAAACTACGAATATGAATCAACTTGGAACGCTTATGTTGGTAGGTGAAAGTGAAAACCTCATGTCATTTTCAGTAGATTTAGAATTACATTTTGAAAATTACTCCATGCGAAGGTAAACGTATTCGGATTTAGGATGGAATTCTTTTTTCCATAGTTATATAACTTGAACCATCCTTTGCAATATCGCGAGGCGACAAGATAATCACAAAGGTACCAATAAGAAACTCAGATTTTTGGCTTTTGATCAGAGAGAGGGGTGAAACTATGCAGAATACATAGAGGTTAATGAACAGACGTTTGCATATCCAGTCGCTGAATATTTTTGATAAATTCTATTGTATTAAGCGATTACCGTCAAAACATCCATAGTCATGAAGAGCATCAATTAAAATGTTTTTTGAACTCGCTCGCAGATTTATTTTTAACTAAAACTGCAATACCCAATTTCCTAGAATAACGCAGTAATCTTTATGTAACGCATGTTGGTTGCCCTGGTTATTCAAGAACAAATAATAATTTTCAATTCAATTTACATACAGTCTTTTCCGTGCAACGAAGTTATATAAGTGTCGGTTGGAAACGAAGCACAGAAGATAGTATTACGATCTTAGATCCTTCTCGTACCAACATTTAACAGGCTCTAGACACACCCTAGTCCTCCAGGCGCTGTCCAGTCATCGCCCGAACCTCATGCGTACCATCCTCGTCACCATCGCCTCAGTGTCACCACATATCCCTCGTCCTCGAGTTGCAGTTCGGCGCCGTATCGAACGCATCCGAACTCGTGCAGACCGGTACATGAACAGTCCTGCTCTAGCTACTGTGAACATTTTGAATTGTTTTAAATATTTGTAAGATTGGTGTCTGTTTTAAGACTCTCTCCCCTTCTTACATACGTGCATGAATTTTTCTTTATATTTTCAGCCTTTAGCTGGCCCTCTCAATAAACCGTTAATTATTATTATTATTATTATTATTATTATTATTATTATTATTATTGTTATTACTATTTCTATTATTATTATTATTATTATTATCATTATTGTTATTACTATTTCTATTATTATTATTATTATTATTATTATCATTATTATTATTATTATTATTATTATTATTATTATTATCATTACTATCATTATCATTATTATTATCATTATCAGTATTATCATTACTTGGGTCCCTGGAACAACGTTTTCTATAGATGTCTTGAAACATTTTCTTTTTTCTTAGATTAATCCCCAGTTGGTAAACCTGATGATTTGTTTTAAACGGCGTCCAAAATTGCAAGATTAAGGCTGCATATTTTTTTTAAAGGCTCCAATAACATGATCACCATAAGTGATAACTTCTCCTGAACGCGTCCTCACCTCGTATACAATAAGATACCCAAGAACATGGGATGTAAATGCTTAAAAAAAAAAACATTTTTTGGCTCGAGCGTTTTCCCTGGAGTAAAATACACAAGGAAATGCGTCTCATCACCACGAACACTGCGAGTAAGGACTTGGGATCATTTTTTTTTTTTAATCCTGAACTTGACCCACATTTCTGTGTTGAGAGAGAGAGAGAGAGAGAGAGAGAGAGAGAGAGAGAGAGAGAGAACCTGATTCCGACATACGCCGTGAATTTACGTTTTTTCTAATACGATACTGGGCGAGAATGGAGCTTCGAGTCGCCCCGGACTACTTGGCTGGGTCTTGAGCGGCGATCCAGGAGGAGTTGTTTTGCCCTCGGGGAGGCGCTGCTGTGACGTCACGGGGTAAACAATCTTCCGCTTCGTCCTCTGTTGATTCTCGGGAGGTAATGGTTGTGTCGCTCCCTCCTCCTCCTCCTCCTCCTCCTCTTTCCCCTTCCTCCTACCTCCTCCTCCTCCCTCACTCCCTCCCTCATTCTCCCCAGGCCCGACAACGC
>JAYMFT010314254.1:0-10080 GCA_038088735.1 Panulirus argus | reverse complement strand
ATATTTGTGTGTGTGTGTGTGTTTATATATCGCCAAAGAAGTACATTTTTGAGACAGTTCAAAACCGTGGGAGCTGCGGTCGACAAGGAGGGCAGGATGGCACGTCCTCATCCCTGGCAGGTTCGTTTGGGTCAAAGGGGATGACTTGCGCAGTGCAGCGGATGTTGTTTTTGATTTTGTTGTTGTTGTTGTTGTTGAAGTGGTGAGGGAGACGACGTATTTATCACCTTCCGTCTTGTTCAAGTGCTCATGGAAGACTCCACATACTGAAAAAGACTAATCTTCATGGAAAGGGCCATTCTGTACAGAGCCGGATATTCTTCATACAGCTATTCCTTTTACTACAAACGAAACTTTGCATATAAACTAGCCATCGTGCATTGAATTGAGAGACCATAGACCGAAAGGCCAACATATAATCAGTTCTTCGCTTATCACTGGACGAATCGTTCTCCACTGAGCAAGCGACTATATAGTGTAAGAGCCGAATTCTTCTAACTTACATTCACGGAATGACTGAGCTGTTTACCTCTGCTCATGTCCTGTGACGTAAGTAACCCCGATATTTATTTTACCCCCTGGCGGACAGACCCCGGCAGAAGGATATTTGTTTGGTCTTTCTCAGTAACGATCTTTACCAAATGTACAATGTCAGCTCCCCAGGGCTCTTTACATCTCAGGACGGAAGGACGAGCAGTTAAACTGAAAATGGGAACTACATGAAAATCAGATGACGAGGTTTTCAGTTCATTTGAAAAGAATAAAAGAAAATCAAATTGACCAAGAAAGTAAATTTGTCCATGTGTTTGAACGATCCGTAGCAAAGACAGTGTTTAATCAGGTAATGAAATGACATGACTTTTTCCCTCAACTGATTATTCAACAGATAAATATGTCTATAAAACGTTCATCTCTTGAATACCATCCATAAGGATAGATAAATATTATCCATCAGATTGCAAGTCCACCCTTGATAGTCGACACATAAGCAATGACATATGACACACCATCCATGATACATGACAAACAAGCCATGATGTACGACACATCAACCATGATATTTGACACACCAGCAAAAATACGATTGATTTCCAACATGAATTTCATATGAACGGCCAGGAGTTACAACCCGGATGAAAAGTCACGTTCTGCCAAACCATACCGTTGGGAGTAAAGTCTCATCAAAGAACTTCAAAGGAGTTCACATTTCCTTGATATGGAAGCAACGCAGCCTTGGGATGCTTCCTTCATTTTCTTTATTACCCGCCTTTATTCATTTGATCTCTTCTGATCCTCAAATGTGATCACGAAAAGATAAGAATTCACAGTCCACACTCATTGCATGGAATAGTTTTTTTTGCATGTAAATCAATGAATCAAAAATTCTGCTTAGATCAGAGATAATCGCCCTGTCTTGTACATATTTCTAATCTATTATATATCCCATTTTTTATGTATCTTTATAATTTTCAATATAAAAATTGCAACTGATCATGAAGATCAATCCCAATAGGTTCCACTTTAATTTATGACTGACAGAAAAAAAAATCATTCATCGAATTAATGAATATAAATCTCTAAGTAAATCAAATAAATATGCCCAGCACAAATTACATCAAGAGAAAAAGTCTTTTTCTTTCTTTAATGAATCTTATCGAAGCAGTGATGTTAAGTCGCTGGGTTGATCAGGGAAATTTACGTCGACTCGAGGAAAAATCAGTGTGAAAATGACGACTTTTACATGGCGTTCCCGCCAAATGTGGACACCAGCGACGGTGCAGCTCTGTCGTTGAGAGAACCCCAAAGCGGCGGACGGACGGGTCGGAGAGTGAATGTGATAATTTCTTATTAGAACAATGATTCCACTGCCGCTGGCGTCGAGCACTGACAGAAACACATCTCTGAAATTATCTGTCTCCAATACCTGTGTAAACATTTCCTGTTCACTGGAGAGATTTTCCAACAGCTTCTTCACAAACTCTAACTAATCTTTTGTTAATCAATATTTGTTAGGTTTGCTGTCAGTCTAATCTGGGTTTGGCCAAGTTCATCTAAGAAGTTTACCTAGCAAGTGAGTTTCTGACAGTTTCACCTTGACTAAAAGATCACATGAATATAAACAGTTACTAAATACAAGAGCACATTATCTACCTTTATCATTCGTTTAGGCAGAGTGAGTGGAAACTTAACAGATCATTTCTCAGTGCTTCCAGCGTCAGCTATAGTGGCCAATACCACCGTCTGACTTGTTCTGGTGTGTCACATCTTCAGTTATCATCGTTTGCCTCCGTACCAAAGTCCATTCATTAGTGGATATTTTCTGACAGTCTTACTGAAAGCAATTTTCTCATATCATAGGGATATTAAAATCTAGTTTATGTGGTTATAAAATTTAAAATATGAAAAGGTCGGTGGTAGAGTTTTTCTTGGAGGAGGAAGAAATAAATAGATCGTATTAGTTGATGTGTGTGTGTGTGTGTGTGTGTGTGTGTGTGTGTGTCTGTTTGTCTGTATGTGTGTGTGTGTGTGTGTGTGTGTGTGTGTGTGTGTCTGTTTGTCTGTCTGTCTGTCTGTCTGTATGTGTGTGTGTGTGTGTGTGTGTGTGTTTGTCTGTCTGTCTGTCTGTCTGTCTGTATGTGTGTGTGTGTGTGCGTGTGTGTGTGTGTGTTTCCTATCTGTAATTCGATTTTGTATATTACGGGGAGTGAGTTTTACACTTATAATGCCTCGTCTCCTAACTTTGTATATGTGCACTATTTCTTTACTCCGATGTGTGTAAACGCACATACACACACTCACCCCAGCGTACGACAGTTCTCCATTTATCGCTTAACCCAGACAGGAGGATAAACACCCGACTGCCTCGCCTAGAATTCGAACCCGAGCAGGCCTGATCCCAGGCTGGCCCTTGCTGACTCGTAGTCAGAAACGTTGATCACTGCAAGGGCTATTAGAGTGATGCAGTCTACGAGCTTCGGTTCAGAACATTGTAACGTTATCCGACAATTTCTGTAACCTTAATGATGAAGTTGTTTCTCCTTTCGCCCTGAAGGACATCCTCAGGAAACTCAGCCGCGTCTGCCAACGCTCTCTGATTCAACCAGTGATCTTCGTCAAACAGTCTCTCTCGTCCTCCTTGTCCTCCCTCGCAGCTGTGGTTACAGGCTGATGAGACAGATGATATGTAATCTATGTAGTGCTTTTTAATTCATTGGATATTATCTCCAAAAGTGATTATAACCACCTGACATTAGAGTAAACTCCGACTGAAATCTAATACAAGTCAATACAGGTAAAAAAAGTTATTGGCTTGTTGGTTGTAGACTACATTTGAATACCCGTTACGGTGGTTGCAAGTAGTGAGGATATTGGATACAAAATGAATATTACTGCATTAATAGCAAAGTTAATCATGCTATTTATGGTAATTTGACCTGTAATTACTGAAACTGTATCGACAGATTCTACCAAAATTGACAAGATATTGTATTCTTGGAGGGTCCTTAAACCCTTATACACGTCAAGCATGTACTGTGAAGGGATTCGACCTTAAACATTACCAATACTCGACTTAAAGGATTGGTTCAGGGAATAAGAACGTATGATGTCAGGTCCTTTACATACTCACTCACTGAAGAGGACATAACTAATTTCTCTACAATGCCAACACTTAACCTTGAGGGTTTGATTCATGAATATGATCGATGAGAGAATAGCATTTATCAAATGGTGGGTGCCCAGGGGGAACGCCAGCTGTCCCCGCTGGGCTAACAGAATGTTTTGCTCTGGAGTAAGACTGGACCTGAGCGAGGATATGTGCGAAGAGGAAACACAAGTGGCCTAGATTCTGGGCTTTTTTCTTTTTATTTGTAACTGTGTTCGTTTTTTGCTTTGTGAGCAAAGAGAAATCCCTATATCTCTGTCTGTTTGCAACTCTAGGGATGACGGGGGGGGGGGGGGTTGTCATGGTAAACAAAGGCCCGGACATGGCGGTCGTCAGGCAAGTCCGGCTGAGCAACACTGTCTTAAATCATTCCTATATTGGACGAAACGACAATGGATTCTTGGTAGGACAGTTACTACCGTTAAGGATCAGAGCTGCACAGATTATTAGCTCTTGATGCTAACGATCCAACCACTACAGCTCATCATGGGGAGATCTCAGACAAGATTATATTACCACACGGGATTGTCCGTCAAGATACATTGATCTGCAGATATAACCAAAGCTTCATAAGCCAATGGTCGGCGATACCTTCATCCGTCTGGGCATACAAGTAGCAACATCTCCAAGGCAATCTTGATGCGTAATATAATCATCAAGGCAATGATGAATGATACCGGCAGGTAAATCTGAACCTTTCGTAGTCATAGTTGCTAACTCATCTCTATTTTTCTTTAATCAGAACTCTTCATCGAGTAGCGGCTGTTAGACCTTAATTATAAAGTTTTGAAAGTTTCAGCTGAAAAATGTTAATTTCATAGCCCCGATATAATGGTGTCAACGAGTATACAGCAGCCTCACAAACAGGAAATATGAACCTCGGTTCTCCAGAGCGACTAAAGTCCAACATATTGACGTTTGTAGTGTGGTCGAGGTGGTGATGACGTCGCTGGTGGTGGCTCCATCGAGCATTGTAGTGCAGTAAGGTTGTGATGGTGACGGTGGACGTACAGGTGGTGAAAATGATGCTGATGATACTGGTGGTGTCGGTGTCTGTGGTGGTTTTGATTGCATATACAGAAGGCTACATACTCCTCAGAAATATATTTGAAATATTTCCTTACCATCTACAAGACCGCCACAAAAACATGGTAAATCGTCTGGAAATTCTCTTTAATGTTCACTGAGTCACGTTGCGTCCATGGCTTAGAAAACATTCTTTTTGATAAAGAAACCAATCATACTACTGGGTGCATAAGCCAGGAGGTGAGTAAGGGCGTGCGTCATGACAGGGCCGCTGACGTGTATTGGGTCATGCGGGTGAAATAAGGTCGTGCCAGAGAGCAGCTGATGCTTTCACGTCACTCTCAATTTAAGGCAAAATGAAGCAGAAAAATATCTCCTTACGGAAGCAAATGTGCAAGTAACTTTTACAGTTTCCAACTCTAAATGATTCAGAGGAATCATTCTAGTTGAGTTCAAATGCTTTTTCTGTTTATGCTACATGACCTACCTTTCCTTTTGACCTTCCCACAGTTGGCACACTGCTTTAAGATGTTTTTTTCAGTCATCAAAATAATCATACAGGATTAAGCTATACCATACTTATAAGTTTTGATTACTGTTACTGATGATCTTCTGTGACAGAATGTCAAAGAGGAAATGAAATCCTTTAGGCACTGTCAGAATTTTTCTGAACACTACTGTACTGTATGTATCTTAACCAACATTTTCAATTACAACTTTCAATTGGTGAAAATGATTTCAATTAAACATGGCCAGAGAACTGTGAGGTTTCTCGTTTCTGCAGAGCATGAAACGTCACAAAATATAGATAAGATAATCCACAGTGAAACTTAACTTTCCCTACCATTATCTACGAAGACAAGGAAGTTTCATTAAAAGTTAACCTTCAGCAGCGCTCCAGACAAAAACTAATGCAGACAGAATTATGAATATTGTCCCAGAGAGGCCATTAGGATGGTATTCTATACATAAGCCAGATTGGACCCTCAGGCAAAACTCAGAAAAGTGTCTTTATCTAGCCCTATGACCAGTCACCTAAATTCTTCAAAGTTGTGGGAAGTATTTTTGGAATTTCAAAATTAAATATGTCCTTATATTAATCTAGCAGTAAAGGTTGGTAAACAGATATTGATGATTGGTCGAGGATATAAGGACATATTTAATCTTGAAATTCCAAAAATGATGTAATCATTCTATTTTTCGAGAAGGTCTGGTAAACTTTCTTAAGAATCTCTATGTCGAAGCTTCTGGGTACAGGCCATGTGTGCTCTAATTAGATTTACTGAAAGGATAGGAGAAGGTTCAAAAGAGACAGATACTCTGTCTGTTCGTGAAGACATCAGAAAAGGTGTTCAATAACGTGCTCCTTCCTCGTGACTTCCTTTTCGTCGGGATGACAGAGTTCCGCTTTCAATCAACGTGTAACCGATCTAAGAAAACTTCTAACGATGGTTTCTCTGTCGATCCTGCCCGGATGTAATGTGTGAAGGGGAGAACATAAGGGTCTTCCCGGTTCTTTTTTTAAGAGAATTCCACGACGAGAATATCATATATATTTCAAGACAACCGAAATCATCCAATATAAGTGGAGTATTGGTGATTATGTAGTTTAGATGGTCCTTCTGTAAGGTCCTGGAACGACCAGCTGGTACCATTGCTGGGTCCTATGTTGAACGTTAGGTTACCATATAATGACACAATCTGCCTTCTCGTTACCTGCGTTTTGGAGACTTGTTTGATAGTGGGAGACCACTATGATTACTTTCCTTCTTTCTCTCTCTCTCTCTCTCTCTCTCTCTCTCTCTCTCTCTCTCTGTACGACATTGTACCTTTTCTCTTTGCTATTTTCATGTACGACTCTGGTTTATGATTTATAGCATGATTCTTCTTTTTATATTCTACTAATGATAATGAATTAGAAAGGCGCTTGAAAAAAATCGTTATCATATCAAAGATGGAAGAACGAATTACATCTCACTAAGAACTTGGTGCAAGAAGTCTATCAAACGCGACCCGGTAATTTGTAATTTGACGCAAGCTCTGTTGTTGAAGTTGATTCAACTTTTGATATGTAATATGCACCCACACGTATACAAAGTTCGATGTAATCGTCTCTTTCGATCTATTTGGATGTGCATCGTCATAACCCAACCTGCACTGGGTAAACCCTGGTTGGAATCCGAGTGTCATCATAACAGTAGAGACATAGACTGTGTCGCACAATAAAGCAAAAAAAAAGAAAATGAATGGAGAGGTAATGATTAAATGAAACATGGTTTATATTTCATGGAGTGTGTAATCATAAATGTCTAACCAAAATATGCTGCATATATGAAAGACATGTGAAGTATCCTGGATTAATGATCCTCTGTAATTCCATAAATTGTAAGAACAGTTTGATACAGTCGTGAAGTAAGCTTGGAATATCAAAGAACTGTGCAGCAGATGTGGTACTTAACCCTGGCTTCTAATAACGTATAAACCAATCCCGGGGAAGAATTCTTGAATGATCTGAAAAAATGATTTTATGTTTCTTCTTCTTACATTGCTCTTTTTATTCTAGCTCGGTTTCCGGGAAGCGTATTGCAGATATCTCGAGACATCAAGTGTGTAAATGATATATCTCCCAGTTTAAGCGAAACTATTTTACAAGTCATTCTTTCCAACAGCTATCATTGATACCTAAATGGAACCACCAACACTGTCATAAGATTCTGAAACAAAATACGCAGATTGAGAAAAGTTGCAACTCCGAGGTTTTAGGATCTCTAATTCTTTCCTGCTTAATAAAGGGCTGAAATTAAGGTTGATTAGCTCATTACGTCGAACAAGTTGGGTCCCACGACAACATTTGATTCACAGATCTTCGGTAAGACAGTAATCCTTTGGATTACCTGCTGACACTGGAGCACAGTCCAGGTTAACTGCCCACCTGTAGATGTCGGTGGAGAAAAATGCAATGCCAAGGAAATGGAAAAGGGCAAATGTTACACTTATACTTAAGAGAGAAGACACGGAAGTGCGTTGAAGTACAGACCGATCTCCTTGATGAGCATTGTATATGTCCAGTAACGGGAAAGGTAATCGGAAAGCAAATGGATGACGTCTTGCAAAGGAGGAAATACACAAGTGTATGGCTACACGATGTCAAGGAAAGATCATGTGTAATAAAAACCTCTTAGATATGTATGAGAGAGTGAGCTTCGTTTTTGACAAAAGAGAAGGGTGCGTGGATTTTCTTTATCAGGGATGCCAGACAGCATTTGACACTGTACCACAGGGGAGACTCGAAAAGAAGCTGAATTATCAAGCAGCAATAAGGAGGAGACTACTTTGATGGTATAAAGTTGACTTAATGGAATAGAACAAAAGATAAGTGGCAGGGAAACATCGTGCAAATAGGCTGTGGTCAGCAATGGTGCACCGTAAGGTTCAGTTCTGGGACTATTTCTATTCTTGATCAATATAGACATAAGCTGTAGGAAGGATTGGGCTCCTACATGAATTTATTTCCGGATTATATCAAGATCATGTCGGAGGTAGATAGTGACATGGACTACATCACATACAAGGGAACCTAAGCAAACTCCAGAGTTGATCTAATACATAGTTGATGAAATTTAACACAAGGTAAATGCCAGGTAATGAGGATGGGATACAGTGAAAGAAGACCTTGATATGAGTATTATCTGACAGGAAATAAGTTGCAGGAATTAACATCGTCCCTAACCTGTCGCCACAGTCCCACCTTAGGAATACAGCAAAGGACACAAACTCTCTGCTGTAAAAGAGAATGCAAGAATACGGAAATACTCAGCAAGCTGTTCACATCCTACATAATCACAAAATTAAAAATGCTTGTCAAGTTTGGCCACCTTAGTTAGAGAAGCTCAAAGAACTAATAGAGAGGATCCAGCGGAGGGCAACAATGATGTCAACGGGATTAAGAAAACTGAGTTACAGGAGGAGGCTAGAGGCCTTAGGTTTATCCACCGTGGAAAAGAAAAGAGTGAGGGCTGACTTGATCATAACCTTTAAGTTCTTAAACAGATTGAGGATGGAGACAGTGAACAGTTCTTTGAGCGATATAGAGAGCGAATAACTAGAGTACATAACATGAAATTAAGCAAGAAGTTTGTTAAAAAGGATGTGAAGAAGTACTTTTATAGTATAAGAATGGCGGAAGAATTGGTGAAAATGAATGAAGATATAGTAAATTTAAGATTTGTATGATAGTAAAGAATTTTCAAGAGATGGCGCCCCACTAGCGTAGAAGTCCCACCCTGTATTGTGCTAATAGGTAATTACACACACACTCACACACACACACACACACACACCCACACACACACACACACACACACACACACACACACACACACACACACACTTCACAATTTTAAAAGTATATATTCTTTAATGCATTTGTCACCAAAGAAGCATGTATAGTTATATAGATTAAAAAAATGAAAAGCAAGAGCCCTGGATAAGATAACTTTTTCAGTTTATCACAATCATGAAGAGCATACGAATCTCCACAAGTCTTCTCACATGCATATGATAAAGGAAACTATAATGACAGCGTTACAAACACATCAACAGTGTTTGGACACGGGCTTAAGTGTGTGTTTACCCCCGACTGTTGTCAATATTTACATTTACTTTTACGTCCAGTGCAGATGACCGTCGCTTGTAATCACCTTTAATTGCCATTGTTGTTGAATCGTCATATTACACGATGAGACGTCATTCAAGCTGTTCTGCATCGAAAGAAAGGATTAATATCGTTTTGATTATCCCAAAAATAAATTTTTATGAAATAATGTGACACTACAGTTCGAATCGAAAAGATATTTGGATGCCAAGTCATCTGTCTTTCACAACATAAATGGCTAAGCTGGAAATATAGGGGAAAAAAAACAAAAACCGAAGAATGCTAGAAAAATATCACCATCTATAAATGCTTTAGATATCATGCCATTACGGAAGAGGATATATGTATGAGGAATGAAGGAACAAGGAGAACGGGGAGACCAAACTGTTGATGGAAGGACGGGGTGAAAGAGATTTTGAGGGAGTAAGGCTTGAACATGCATGAGGGTGAAAGGCATACACGGGATAGAGTGAACTGGAACGATCTGGTCTACAGGGGTCGACGTGCTGCCACTGGACTGAACCAGAGAATGTGAAGCAACTGAGATAAATCATGGAAAGGTCTATGGGGCCTGGTTGTGCAGAGGGAGCTGTGTGTTCCGATGCATTACACATTACTAGAAAATGTATGTGACCGAATGAGTCCTTTTTTCTGTCTGTTCCTAGCGCTACCTTGTTAATGCGGGAAGCGGCGATCATGTATGATGTATATATATATATATATATATATGTATATA
>JAYMFT010314243.1:0-10080 GCA_038088735.1 Panulirus argus | reverse complement strand
ACACACACACACATATATATATATATATATATATATATATATATATATATATATA
Organism: Panulirus argus; assembly: GCA_038088735.1. Lineage (NCBI taxonomy): Eukaryota > Metazoa > Arthropoda > Malacostraca > Decapoda > Palinuridae > Panulirus > Panulirus argus. Next base: position 10,025 of record JAYMFT010314243.1, on the reverse strand, counting down.
TATATATATATATATATAATTAGAGAGAGAGAGAGAGAGAGAGAGACCTTCCTGATACCATGGATTCGAATTACGGTTCATTAAGTTTCTCCCACTCTGAGGAGGCAGATAATGGAGCTCACGGTCCTTGGCTGGATAACTATGCTGTAGTGAAACGCGAAACTCGTTGCAGCCTTTTCCTTGTTCTGGAAGCCGGAAAATCCTTGGTCGTGTAGGCTCTCGTCCCCAGCGTTCAAGGTTGCTGAACCGAACGGAACAAAGGCATCGTGGTTCTACGGGCCATTTGCTGCATTTTTGTTCCTTCCTACGAAGTATTAGCAACGCTGAGAGCATTTCTTGTAGGCCCACAACTGTCGCTTGGCTTTCCAGGAATGATTGTCCATCGTGAAGACGCCTTCCACAGTCCGTCAGGCGTGTGCGAGTCCGATGTCTTCTTTCCAGCGGGCGACTGGAAGATACAAGACTCTTTAGAACGATGTCGCCAGCGCCACTGTGCGTGGCGAACCGTCCAAAAGAGCTCTTTAGAACTCGGGTGTGCATGACGGTTATACTGTCCGGTCACTTCGCTGTCGCAGATGCACTGATATTCGCGTTAAGAAATTGTGGCAATTCGGAGGATGCCGAGACGGCGCCTGTCTTTCCTAAGGAGTGAGTATGGAACAAGAGAGTCATGCGGAGGTGTGAGGTTCTTGTCCTTCGAGTTTGCAGGTGTGCTTACCAGAGATGAATTTTTAAGGCGGTTTAGAATGAGTTAAGGCCACGCTGTCCACGCTGGGTTCTGGATGAGGAGTTTCTACAAATGCGGTTGTCCCGAGCGCTGGCTACACAGATGAATTTTAGATAACGTTTACCTTAGGGTTTGAGGTGGATGGAAATCCGCTGGCACGGCGAGTTCGAAGATAGTTATTTTCTAAGTGGCGTAGTATTAGGCCATCTCGACTCAAAGGAATCTAGAGAATTTGAAGTTAGAAGTTTATCAGGTTTCTTGAAGGGTTTCTAGACATGACTCCCAAATGTAGAGAGGTTATAGGCAAGATAAAAACGAAGAACAAGAATGGAATTCCACAACTTATTTATTCGAGGAAAGTAGGCATAAAGGTGAATTCTCGAATGACAGGGGCAGACATCTTATCACTGGGTTAAACCATGGTACATGAACTAGTTAGGGGAAACTACGGAAGGGTCTGTGGGGACTGGTTGTGGATAAGGAAGCTCTGATTTCCGTGCAATATACATAACAACTACAGAGTGGATGTGAGCGAGTTCATATTTTTTCTTTCCTAGCTTTACGTAGAGGGAGATTTTGTGGTCTTAAGTTTTCATCACCTGAAGAAGGTGTTGAATACCTAAGTTTTCATCACCTGAAGAAGGTGTTGAATACCTTAGTTTTCATCACCTGAAGAAGGTGTTGAATACCATTCGGAGTTGTGGTCAAAACTTGATCCCCATGACTTTAATGACGCTGGCAATTTATGGTCCTTAAGCCCATATGACCAGCCAACCAACAAACCGACAGACGGACTGTTAAATGTATAATGTAAAAAGACGGTTAAATGCTTAGGTACAGTTTCTCAAAAAAATTATCGGGTCCCCCGGGCCTGAAGCTTCTAATAATCTTCGAGAGGCCGACTGATACTTTTTTGGGAGAGTGTACATGTGCCTATGGATGTCCGTGTTTGATGGAGGAGCAAATGAGATACGGGTTAGTCTCTCGTATGGGCAAATTAGAATTGCATGTCTGTCTCTTTCGGGCAGTTTGTCATAAGCCCACAGTTTGCGTCAGCGTCGTTCTTTACTTTTTTGCCAATAGCTCGTTAAGCAGGAGCTGTTTCATTTCTTAGTAATGTAATATTCAAATGGACGAGAAAAGTTTACAGTTTTCCGATAACCAAATTCCTAGCGCCTTATAGAGACCAATAAAAATGGAAATTCCGAATTGCAAAATTATTGAAATCCGATCGTTGCTCGCTCTATCATTTTAACATATATGTTCATGAAAATAAAGATGCATGATTCAATAGATTGTTTGTTACGGTGAACTTGTTACGCACGGCAGTATGTTCCGAACCCGTGTCTTTAAAGAGGAAATACACATATCTTGTATTCTTGTCACGTGAGTTTTGATTTTGCAATGATGGTTGCAGTAAGGAGGAAGGAAGGTATAAATGCAGAAACTTATTTTCATTTTGTATTTATTATATATACCTGTAACTTGATGTATACAGGCCTCTGTACTCATGCACATTAATAATAAAAAATTATTTCAAATGGAAAGTAAATGTTGAAGGTTTATTACATATGGAGAGAGAGAGAGAGATAAGGAATTTGAGATTCAGACATCATAAAGAAAAGCTGTTATATAAATGTGCAAAAAGAAACAACTCTATTTATTGTCTGTGCATTTTCAGACGTAGTACAAATTCTGTGTAAATTACTTTATCTGTTAATATCCATTAAATCCAGCAACGAGTGTGTGTGTGTGTGTGTGTGTGTGTGTGTGTGTGTGTGTGTGTGTGAGAAAGGTATAGATGAAGGGCAACGCATCCGTTTTGAGCAGGCAAATGATGAGGGCAATTAGGATCGGGTTCCCTCGTGGCAGCGGAGTCAGAAGCTAAATGAGAGTTGTTGGCTTAATGCGAATGATTCATGACACTGAGTAAGGAATGGTGATACCACTGTGGTGCTGCTGCTGGCAGTAGTGGTAGGTTAACTTCAGTGTAGTTATTGGCAGTGGCGTTTGTAGGAACGGAGGTTTGAGGAAAGCTGAAATGGAAAGAACTGATTGCACCTTGTTTGTGGTGAATACTTCACGAATCTCAACTTTACTTCTCGTATATTTTGAGACGTATTTGGTGGGCATAGACACGACTGTGAGCACAAGTGGGTCTCACAATTGTTACTCTGTACAAAGTGTTAAGTCATGAGGCGGAGGACTACTCGTCATGCATCCCTTTGCAAAGCTGGTGACCACGTCAAAGGTCATAATTCATTTTACATTACCAGTCTCCTGGCCCAGTTTATCGAAACTTGGTACTGTAGAATTTGGTATCTCTCGGCACACAGAAGTTTCCAGCGATTCGGATGTTACTGTGGGTACTTTGACCGAGCTTTACGCTGGCCAAACGATAGCTAGATTAATTATTTTTTGTCGTTATCAGTAATTCTAAAATGTTATCTGCCTATCTTTGTGTGTGTGATCATCAAAAATTATTCAGTTAATCCTTTCAGTCTTTTACCCTCGAGGATAACCTGTTATTGCTATGATATCAGGCTCTTCCGCTGAGGCGTATGATATCTAAACGTATCTGGCGTTTGTGTGAAATCCTCTACTGTTTCGCTGTCAGAGGCGGAGTGTTCTCGTCGCAAGACTCTGAGGTCAAACCTCACTTCTTATGTTTTCCCGGGGCTCTACGCGATTCGTCAGGTGCGATCTCTCTTGATTTGTGTGAACGCAGATAGTCTTGGATGATATGACATGTTCATATTCAAGTCTTGGTAGATAACCTGAATAATTTTCACGTCTACAATCCTGCCTAACTATGCAGTCCCCTTCCCCTTTGAAGCACAGGTCCTCCTTAGCAAACAAGCACCTATGGCCACTAAAGTCAGCCTCCCCGGACCTACAGATACCCTTAAATCTACCTTGAATACCAAACATTCTACCTGAAATCACAAATTTGAGAAGTTAGTCCCTCTACCACTACCTTCCTACTGCTGTCTTTAATTTTTCTACTAATTGCCAGTCGATCTACCCTGAGGTATATATACTCAACGCTACCATGGAGGTAGAAAGCACTTAGGGTACGGGAATATGAAGGTAGATGAGGAATGAGGAAGGAAGGTGAGTGCACAATTCACTGAAAACAAAGGAATGTATTCGAGTAATTTTCAAGAGCTGAGAATGGTTGGGGCCGAGGTAGACAATGTCCTCAGTAGACAGAAGGATCATTTTCAAAAGCCACCTCGGATATGCGGGAAAAACCAGAATGTTTACAAAGAATGTTAAGGAAAGATGTGTGAGAGACTTGGAGTTTGTGTACAAGGAAATATGGGGTTGCAAGAGATGTGTTGAAAAGATGACTAGAGCAGTGCATCTTATACTGGAAATATGAGGCAAATGAATATATGTTGACATAAGGGACGAGCAACATGCAAATGCTCTCTCTTGCAGCATGTGTGAGAGCTTGGTATGAGAAGGAAATGACTTATGGAGAACAGTGGATTCATAGACTATGGCATTATCTCACGAAAAGATCAGAAGAGTTTACCTGTGGGAATTAAGAACCGGGAGGACGCAGCGTTAATAACTTTGGGTAGAAGTTATGAATAATTGAACATTCCTGAAGGTGATCTTCATGAAAGAAGTGGAGTATTCATAGAGGTAGCAACTCGTATAAATAGAAAAATTGAGAGTAGTCAAGTGACAAATGATCAAAGTTGATTTGTTGAGGATATATATATATATATTTATACTATGAAAGCATCAATAGTAGAGAAAGATAAGGGAGTGTGGTTATAGCCCTTTTATTGTTAGAAAATGAAGTGCAGATCAAGAGAGATGAGATTTGGTATATGCTATGAACATATGAAGTCAGGGACCCAGCTGAGGCTGATGATTTGTTCCCACAGAAATGATAAACGCTTACCCCAGTTGGTTTTCCTTCGCTTGACTGGTAGATGACTGGGTGCCGTCTTCGGCTGTGGTGATGCACCCCAGATGTGACAGTCTTTTCCAGCCAACAGCTTGTAAATCTACTCGAACGATCCCACAAGTGTCCTATGTCCAGTGACATGGTCCTCACTGACAGGCCTAGTGAGTTGACCAGGAACTAATACTTTCAATACTTTCTAGAAATGCTACTGAATGTTCCTGTATGCAGAGAGGCTTGAATGAGCGGCTCATGGTCGGGACTGAAGGGTGTATGTCATGTCCCAGTGGCTACAGAATACTCTTTTTAACTGAGCTATACACGAGGTCCAGTTGTTGATATAAGCAGGAGAGGGTAGGACTGGATAAAGGAATGGAATATGCATGTGATAAGGTCCACTGCTATTGTTTGTTGAAAATGCCGCAGTCAGGAGTAAAATGGCATCACTTGACGTAAATTTAGGGGAGCTTAGAAAAATGTTGGAAATGGTGTAGTGAAACGTTAATAACAGAAAAGTCAAGGCGGTGGTGTTTGAGGTGATTGAGATAGACTGTGATGTGTGGACAGATGATGAGGACGTTTAAGGATTCAAATGTCCGAGAAAAATGTCTGTTAAAGATTCTAATATATTTTAGTCCTTAGGTAGGCTAGTGTCGGGCCCTCTGGTTAGATTTATAAAAGATATGTTGAGAATTTTTTCCGGGTGTGACGACGTATACATGAAACATAGTTAAACGTATTCTCGTACATGGGAAAGGAAGTGGCCATGCAGTGGAAGGACAGGGATTGTGTGAATGGTATAAGATGTTTCTTTAAGACATGAATGTGGGGGAAGAACAATGGACATAATGACACAATACAGCGAGGCAAGGAAATGTAGGAGTGGACTGTAGGATTGCTAGACAACCCATTTAGATCTGAAGTTGCATGAACGATTGGAAATGAAGGATGTCACACGGATGACTGATAAAGTTTGTGTGACAGACGTGCACAACAGAGATGGAACCAAGACTCTGAGCAAAAGGTGGGTGTAGAGAGGACGGGCAGAATCCAGGTAATGGACACTGGATCGGTAGTGTACTACATGGGTCACTCGTGTGGATGTTGGGAGACAGCGTAATATACATAATGATAGTTTACATGAAACTTTATATATAGCTTGGGTGTTAGGTTAACATTATGAGGTGGACTGGGAGCATAGGTAGGTAGGCAGGTAGACGTAAATATGAGGTAGACATTGAGGTAAAAATGACCGATAGCTTATGTTACACTTTGTACACTGCGTAGGTATTAGGTACACACTGAAAAGTAAATTGACAGTTTCGATGCATGCAAAGCTTTTGAAATGTTATAGCTGATAAATAATCATATAAATGATGTGTTGCAGAGGATTCACATACTTATGAATAACGTCTAGATGTATTCATAGTCTAATAAATCCAAGATCTCCCTCTCTCTTTACTTAATACCATTTCTTATAGGGCGTGTCGGATCTCTTGATGATTTACGATATGCGAGAGCCTGGCATTAACCATGTCTCTGCGAGACGTTATGGCAGATAAAAGGCACCTAATGGTCCCTCTCCTCTCAACGCCACATCTCGTGTCTGACGTCTGGAACGAGTACTGTGTCGCCCAACGTGTTTGTTCCGGGCGATAACTGAGGAGACAGTGGAAAAAGTCGGAGGCAGGAATGAAGATGAGTGAGGCGTTTGTGTGTGTGTGTGTAAGGACGTTACCGTTTGGGAGGGGAAAGGTGGTGGAGAGGAGACGGTGTGTGTGTGGGAAGGAGAAGTGAGGACAGAGAGATGGAGGCATGTGAGCCGTTTCTAACCCGGGAGGACGATCATCCCTTCAGAGCTGGATTTCCGAGACTTTTCCACACTCCCCTACGTGTGGGTGAGTTTATTCACGCCGCTCCCTCACCTTGCCATAACCCATTAGTGTATGGGCTAGGATTTGATAAAAGCTTTGGATAATGGCAGTTGGATCAGTTGGTAGATAATGTGTGGCGAAGGAACCCTTTTCTGAACATTCCTGTTGGCACGCACTGGTCCAACCCAACACTGCCAACATGGGAGGCTTTTCCGATGTTTGTTCTTGCCCAAAGGATTTCGGTTAATAATCTTTCCATTGTTAAAAGTTGAATATTATTGTTCATTTTGTGTTCTAGGTTTCCTGAAGTCTGCATTTTTGGGAGGAAAATCCCCCCCCCCATCATTCAAAGGTTGAAATGTCCCTGAGCGTCTCACGCCCCATAGCTTGAGAGTCACTACCACATAGAAAGCAGGAGTGGTGGTGGTGGTACTGGTATGAGTGGAGTGGCCCTCAGGGATAGCGTGAGAGTGCTGAGTTGTGGTACTGACGTGGGGGTGGATATTGCTTATATGGTTGAAGCATCCCTTTACAGAGGTGGCGGTACTGAATATTCCCTCTTGAGGTCGAATATAGGTGTCACCTGCGGTCGAATATTATCCTGAGAGTTGAAGGGATGGCTTTGATACGATTGAGCTTGAGGGCGTTTCAGAGAATCAGAGCGGAATTGGTATCAAGGCTGAAGTATGAAGAGTTAGGTGGGGCACGTTGAGATATGAAGTTGACGAAGGTTAGCACTCCTTAGAAGAATGGAGCACATGGGAAGACTGGAGATATGAGAAGTAGAGCAGCCATCAAATTAGGTGTAAAGCGTGGGTGATGACAGAGTCGGAACACCTCTATGACAGGTGGATGTGAAGGGTAACAACCGACAGTTCATGAGTGATGCTGACACTGACGAAGTGTCCCTCTGTGAGCTAGGGAGGTGAGGATGTGATTGAAGTCTACGTCAGATGGACACAGGGTATAGAGGGAGTGAATTATCTAGGAGAGGGCACATCTAAAGAAGTGAAAGATGAGGTGTTAAGTTAGCAGGATGCAGCATTCCTCGGCTATATATACACTTTTTAACGTACTTATGCTTGATTTTTGGGTATCTATTTTTGTTCTGGTGTTTATTAGCTTGTTTGTGGGTATGTATATTTCTAAATGCGTTTGCAGGAGTATGTCTTTCGTTTTCTCAATAGAGTAGCTTTGTTCAAGGAATTGCCTGACTGGCGGGGACCTGCACATCGTAGAAGTGTATAAATGTAATGTCCTTCAGACACAAATGATCTTGCATATGTATGCACCTGCCTCCACTACATAGTAACTCCTCCTGCCCAGCTCCTGAAAGTTTAATAATATTTTCTCTGAATTACTCGCAGCCTTATCTACTGAATCTTTTTCTGTTAGTGATTCGAAAAGTTGGATGCTTGATGATACTGTCTTTGGAGAACAAGTGGAAGAAATGATCCCAGTCTTATCTACTGAATCTTTCTCAGTTTCGTGGCGAGTGGGGAGCCTGACGATTTTGTTTTATCAAACTGTGGTCTATTTCTCTAATGAAAGAGTAAGATTTTCTTCTTTTGGGAGTGAAACCATTTCACTCTTTATTTTTATGAGTATGAAAATTCTTCAGGTCGAGTAAGAGAGAGATGTGGTAACAAAAAGAGTGTGGTTCAGAGAGCTGAAGAGGGTGAGTTGAAATGGTTTGGACATATGGAACGAATGAGTGAGGAAAGGTCTGACAAAGAGGATATATGTGTCAGAGGTGGAGGGAAGAAGGAGAACGGGGTAGACCATCGCTGGAAAGAATGACGGACACTCTTAAGTATATGAAAACAATCCTTTACGAGCGAATGATGTTAGCATTACTCTTCGTTGCATCTCGCGTAGTAAAGTACCATTCTGTGGACAAGTTACTAAAAAATGAAAGACGTTTTGAGTGGACTCTTCCCTCATTGCAAATAACCACATGCCTAGGTTGGCGAGATAGTAGTGACGGTTTCACGGGGTGAAGAACAGTGTTGAGAGAGACACCTCGCCCATCTGGGGCCTTCAGGACCATGTATCATCATTGATGGAAGGAGAGGTGCGGTGTGACTGACGCCAGTAACATGAGGAGCTCTACATCACCTGAAAGACTGAAACGTACAATCTTCATTTTTACCTGAGAAAGTGTAAAGTTTTGTCATCTGCCTTGCTCAGGTGGCGAATGCATTTCTAACTCGGTTCACTGAGTTCGAGCCGTCTTTCCTCACTCAGTCAGTAACTCTTTTTTAAGCCAGCTGTAAAAGATTTTCAGCCAGTGAGAGTTATCTTCAACTTCAAGGTAATTCGTACCTTGATTATCCTGTATGCAACGTATTTCGACTCTATTTATCTTCGGTTGGAAGTGATGAAGTTGTGTTCATATTTCTAAGGCGGCAGAGCATATGTATTCACGCTACACCGTGAGTTCGATAACAGAACGCAAGACATCCGTGTTCGATATTTCTTTTTGACTCTCTTGCACCTTATGTGAAAAGGAAAATTAAATATATATACATAATGGGGCCTTTGTGATTTTTTTTTTTTACTTTTGTATTTATATCTGGATACAAGATAATTCTAAACACTTGATATGATTGTTTAAGCATTATGTAAACTCTCTAGAGAATTATTAGCCCTGTTTACATTTTCATGATTTTATGATGCTATTTCATTGGTTGGTTAACAAGTAGATTTTTCTTTCGTACGTAACATGAACCAAGTCGACCTGTTGTTAAGTGACAGCTTCATGAGGCTATAGCTACACACACACACACACGCACAGCGTGGGCTATCGTTGTACCGTTTGGTCAGACGCTAGAATCAGTGTTTTGAATTGACCTCCTGCTCCTCCTCCTTCCTCGTGAGGGGTCGTAAAGGGGGAGAACAAATACAGAGGACGTCACTACCGTCGGTTTGTGTTTGTTAGACATAACTCGGCAAACAAGATTACTCCCAGTGGCTCTGTTACCACTCGAAGGAAGGAAATACGTATTGAGTATAACACGAACAACTGTGTTTAATTGCTCTGACACAATTCCTGTGGTTACGTCAACTCGTTGATATATCAGGATAAATAACTTGTCAAAATTATGGTGATTTAGGTTCACGTAAAGTCACAGCCACCATTGTGGTTATTGGTTGCCTGTCATACAACCAAAACTGCTCATTTAACTTTCCAACATAGACAGCCAGACTTGGAGTATGGTTGAGGTTGACTTGGATCGATTTAAGCTACTGTAGGAATAATAGTAGGGTTTAAATGTGTTAGTTAGTTTTCTTGAGAACTCGAACAATATTTTTTTTCATTCTTTTGTTATTTTTGATTATGGGATTTTTTTTTTCCGACTACCAGGACCACTGTTGCCCACGTTGATATTGATTTTTCGCTGCCATCGTAAAGACTTAGTATACACTGCAAAAGATTTCTCTCTCTCTCTCTCTCTCTCTCTCTCTCTCTCTCTCTCTCTCTCTCTCTCTCTCTCTCCCT
>JAYMFT010314232.1:0-10080 GCA_038088735.1 Panulirus argus | reverse complement strand
TATATATATATATATATATATATATATATATATATATATATAGATAGATAGATAGATAGATAGATAGATAGATTGATGGATAAGCGTGGAGAACAGGTGATTGAACCTTTAAGGAACAAATCACTCACCCAACCACTTCTGTCCCATCCTTTGAAAGTAATATACAGGAGGGGAGGACTTCGTCTCCCGCTTCCGCCCCTCGCACTCGCTCTCTGTGTCACACATAGGAGATAAACGTGAGCAATATTCTCTATCTTCCCTATTCCTGGGAATATGCCCGTGTCGTGGTGAACAGCCAATCAGAGTGGGGTATTATGTCAAGTTAGTAGAAAGTATTGATCTCATGAACAGGGTGACCACTGGATCGACCCGTCTCACGTGTGTAGTCGAATGTGTCGTTTTTTTGGGGGGGAAAGTAAATGTTGCTTGTAGGGAAGATAGTTCGAGAGGAGGACTCATGGAGTACAGCCAGGGAAGGGGGAGGGGGTTTGGTTGGAGGTATAATTAGCCATGGATTATTGAGACGCCAGACTCGTATTTGGAGGAGGAGGAGGTGCAGCAGCGGCGGCGGCGGCGCCGCGCGTGTGGCGGTGACGATGGTGGTGGTGGTGGTGGCAGACGTGGAGCAAGGTTGGGAAAGGTCATTGTCCCGAGTGGATGAGAGTGAGAACGGCGTGCTTGCGGTAGGTTAGGTTTGCTTGCGCGGCTGGCGCCCCGTACGCCAGTGAGGGCCCGCGCACCACTGTCTGCTTGCCTGAATGGCGCGCGGGAGGGAGTCGGACGAGGGGGGAGGGAGGTGTGTGTGTGTGTTGGCGGTTGGCTGCTGCAGTTGCTAACTCTCGCCATTGCTTTCACCCCCCCCCTCCTCCCCCACACACCATCCCCCCACCCCTTCCCTCACCCCATGCCAAAATCTTTGCCCTACTTCATGGTTTTGCAGGGTCGTTCAGCTTCTCCCCCTACGTCATTTCGTTGTACCTCCTCTCTCTCTCTCTCTCTCTCTCTCTCTCTCTCTCTCTCTCTCTCTAGAGCCAGGGACTGAGTGGGGCTTATAGTATTTTGGTCTTACTAATGTCGAAAGTTTATTGGGTATCAATATATATAATATGTAGTGATCCATTATTGTTTTATCAACCCCTAGAATGAGGAAGTTTAACGCCAGTAACTAGTGCTGCTGTGTGTGTGTTCGGGGTGAGATGAAGTCGAACCCCTGGACACTGTCGTATGTAGGCATATATATATATATATATATATATATATATATATATATATATATTTTACTTGTGAAGCCTATTATAGACTAGGCTTCACAACTAATTATATATATATATATATATATATATATATATATGTATATTTATTAGTTGTGAAGCCAAGCATCTTTTTGGCTGAACTAGGCTTGTTTTTTGCAGTTTAGGTCATTACCCATAATAACATTAATATCTTTTACTCTTTTCCATCTAATAATGGTCTGCCGAGAATTTAGTACTCATGATCCGTGTTCATTTTTTTTTTCGCTAAAATTCATATCTTTCCATATGTCATGTCTCTGACCGCCCCATCATGTGTTTAAACCCTTTGAATCTCTAGAAAGTCTTCCTTAGGCTGAGCTGGAACCTATCCTGCGCCCAAGGTGGAGAATATGGGATATCCGGCACCTAAGAATGGGTATGAGGGGCCGACTCCTGGTCACCAACAGTTTTCCAAGAACACAGAGAAAAGAAAGTAAGATAAATGTTAATTAAACTTGTAGAAAACATCCTCTCTAGAGCAGAGGTGGTGATGCATGCGTCTTAACATGACAGGAAGATGTGCTGTCAGATCTATAGGTCCCTGAAAGTGATACCTTAGCAGGAATTAGAGAGACATTTGCAGAATTATGGAGTCATTTGGAGGAATTTGCAAAATGATTCCAGTTACAAAGTGGGTTCTGCCAGTGGTATTATCATTAAGGTGTTGTGGTATTAATGATTTGAGGCTTGACAGTTTCTCCGGCTGCTGGGCGGAATGTCGGAACCCCAGTGGACTCTTCAACCAGTACGTATCTTAGACACAAGGTTCCTTAGTGCACCAGATCACCCAGCCTCCTGTTGCCATCAACAGCTTGACCTAGAGCTTCAGGGATGGAGAGAATCGTCAGCTGTAACCAAATTTCTGTATTCCGGCCTCATGAAGAGTGGAGGGGGGGAGTAGTGAAGATGGAGGCGAGGTGTTGACGTCAAGTAATTGACTTCGGTAAACCCGCACCACATATGCGTTGTCACACTGCACAGCTGTCCTCTGTGCCTTACTTTACAATACCTTTTCTTTCCTTGTCTTCTCTCCCTCACACCCTCCCCCATATCCTGACGCGCCCCTACAGAATAAAGGGAAATGTCAGAAAAAATATAACTATTACAGAAACCGGGGTCAGGTTAATAAGAGAGAGGCGATGGGCCAAGCGCTCGGGAGGCGTCGTGGCGTCGGGACGCCGAGATCTGAGACAAAGAAACTGGCTGAGCCAAGAAACGCGTGATGAATTAAGGAATATTAGAAGATGAAACGAAAATGTTGTTAAGTATATCAAAGAAGAACCAGAACGACTGTATATTGGAACTGGTACAATAGTTAATAGCAAGAAATACGGTAAAGACCAAGGCAAAATACTGGGGGTACGGAAGAACAAGAAAACGGGAAGAATAAATCGTCCACAAACTCACGGGACATGTCTGAAATGCCAGCCTTAAAAGGCTTAGCAAGCTTGACTAGGAGAAACGGCAGGAGAAATTAAGTTTAGGCCAACGGGAAACACTGGGTATATTTTTAGACTGGAAAATCAAGGGGGTTTATAATGCTGTTATCTGACCTTAGCATTTACTGCTGCCGCAGGAACAGAGTCGCCGTTTTTCTCTGACCATTCCTAAAGTTATTGGTAAGTGTGTGTGTGTGTGAGAGAGGTTCGTAGGGTTCTTTGGTGTATTTCTGGCCACGTAATCTTAACACTTATGATAACTTTCCATCCTGTTTAACAGTTGGCAGACTGTAGTGGTGGACAGCCCAACACAGTCTCTCCTAACAGTCATGTTAGACAGTGCCGCCTCATGTCACATGGTTCATTTGATGTGCTGACTGATAAAGTATGGTGCGTGTTTGGGTTGGTCGGGTGCAAGTGATTGGGAGCATATAGCAGGGAAGGGTTGAAGAGGGAGTGAAGGATTTCTCGAGATGGGAAGATAATACAACAGCCACTTTTATCATGTATATTGTGCTTTGGGTGTTACAGCTTGTTGTGGGTACTTGCTTCTGCTTGACTGTCATGTGAAGGTTAGGCTGCGTGATGGCTGGCCCACAAGAGGTGACACCTCCTCCTCCGTCCCTCCAAGCAGCAGGACTCTCATTCTACCCTCTTCCCTGAACTTTTCCACAAACACCTGAGGTGGAACTCTCGTTAATGTCTTCATTATTTTTCGCTGCTTATTATCCTTTAGCGGGAGGTGGCCGTGACTGGGGCGTGTGTGTTGCCCATACCACTGTGTGAAAATTGAATGTGCTTGACCAAAGCTGTAAGGCTTCCTTCAGGATGTTGCCTTGCTAATTCTGTGCAAGTAGAAGCTTAAGAAATGCCGCTTGATCTCATTTGCCGCTTTAGCATTGTGCCAGCCACGAGGGCGGGATTATGTCCACCCCGTGCGGACGGAGGAAATGTCGCTGTCGTGGTGAGGGCGCTCCTCAAAATGGGGTCACCGACTTCCAGCCTGTGTCCCGTCCAGTAGTGTTGCCAGAGCCAGTGTCATGAGCCCATCTCATGGTGATACCTCACCTTCCGTATACCTTGCGAAGGTGTCGGAGATCTTCTGCCCGCCCAACTGGGTCAGGACCTTGCCTTCCTTTACCTCACGTGTATCTTATGATGGTTTCGGGGGTCTTCCACCCAAAAAGTTGTGCCGAGTCCAAGTTTCTGAGTTTGGTTGTTGGTCAACAAAACAAGAATGGTTTTATTGTTTACTCCTCGACGTTCAGGCCAACATTTTGTACACATTTAACCAATTGAGCACGACAGCACAAGCCTTCGGTATGGTGGCCTGACCTCTGACCTGAAGTGCAAAAATGAGGTTAAAGGCCACGCTGTCATACGCAAGGGTCACACCTTCATGCTCATGAGGTGAAACCGTCGCCGAAGATATTTTCACGAAGAAGCCACCCCTTCATTGCAAGTGTTATGTGAGGGTGGTGAGCGAGCCCGGACGCGCACCCTGGATACAGTAAGGCCGGAAGGTTTCCGCCGGTAATCACGCCATAAAACTGATAGACTAAACATTTAGGCTGATGTGGAATTCGAAGGAGGTCGGGGCCTAACGCAGGTTTATAGACCAGAAGCCAGAAGGGACGAGTCATATGCTTCGAACAGCTTTTTTCTGGAATACACATATATCTGTGTGTGAAGCAATAGTTGGAGCCCCTGAGCTGTGTGGGCTTCCCAGGTCTACACGGTAGGTCCCCCAGTAACTTGAACCCAGGAGCGCGACGTCCTCTGTATTCACACTAATCTGCACACTCGTGTAGCTCCTCGGGTGAGCCCAAGACTCTATCACCCTCTTACTTTTTCTTATAGTTACCTAACCTTCTGATGATCACGGCACTGCTTTGAACCCTCCAACAAAACCTTATCTAATTTTTCTGTTCCTGCAACCCGTCCCACCAGTCCACACTCCCAGGAACCCTGCAACAACCAACCCCTCCTCCCACATTCTTCACCTTGAACCCGTCCCTCCAATCAGCAACACTCATAAGAACACCTCCAACAAAACCCCCCGCCCCTCCCTCCCGCATTCTTCACCTGCAACCTGTCCTTCCAGGGAGTAATCAAGAAAAGTAACCATTGCTTTACCTCCAGCCTCCTGGACCTTGAAGAGTGAGTCCTGGATCACCCTCACATGCTTCTAGTGTCGCACTTCCGTTATTAGTACTCGTTACTTATCCCACAAACCCCGTGAGACCATTCTTTGCTAACAAGGAAAAAGGATCGACGACCTTCTTGACTTCCTCGGTTGCGTGTTTATAGGTTGTTGGTACGTACGTTAAAGTAATAGCTAATGACACAAGGTGAATGAAAGTGACGACTAATAAGTTTATAGATAATTGAAAATTTGTGTTAATGAGGTCAATATTCGCATCTAATTGGACTGTAACAAGCTGATGCCAGTCATTACCCATGTCCCTAGCCTGGGACTTTGAGACACTGACTGGTGCGTGTGGGGTTGGTGCTGGTGTAGTGGCGGTAGTGTTGTGGTGAGGTGCTAGTGTTTGATTATTGCTGATGCCTCGACCCCGGCGCAGTTGTGGCACACGGCTTCTCCTCCCCAGCTCAGGTTGGGATCCTGCCGCCACCTTGGGTACACCATTCTCTGAGCATGATAGGGTATACACCTCTGTGCACCGTAGTACCTTATAACTTAGATTGCCTTGCATAAATTATATACCATAGTCTACACCCAGGTAACTGCCTTGGTCAAGCCTTTGAAGTTCCGGAGGTAAGCTTGGTTCTGAAGGTAGTCTATAGCTACCATACCTGATACGCGCTTCTTTGGCTACCCTCGACACCACCAACACCTGTAGCACTCACTCGAAAGCAAGTAAGCCTACAGTTTCAGGACACACTCACCCCATGGGTCGTGGGAAATTACCTAGCCCAAGTTTGGGTACGGTCCATGAGTTTGTTAACTTGCCTTAGTTTTCTGTAAGTTCCCCGCGGGTTGGGTACGCTTTTTTGAAGGTAGGTCCGTTCCCAGAGGGGTGGGTGCACTTCCTGGGTGTAGACACTTCCCCTAGGGGGTTGGTTATGATAGTCACTGGACGAGAGGATGGATGTGTTGCGTGGTAGATGGAGAGGGCGGGAGGGAGACCCCAAAGGACCTCGGTAGGACGGGCCGTCGATCATTAAGTAAGGATTGATCATTATCGATTGTACAATGAATGTAATCGTTATTACCGTGAGTAAATCTCGGAGATCGTCGGAGGCCAAGCTGCTGCATTCTGCTGGTTGGTCAGGCTGTTGAGGAGCACTGTCCGCAGGCCCAAGAAGCCACCACAGCCTAGCCCGCCTTGTCAGGTTCACCTGGTAAATAGTTGTCCAGGGTCTACTTGAACATTGCCACTGTGCATCCCATAGTGTTTCTGACTGCTGCAAGCAAGGTGTTGAACAGTCTTGGGCCCCGGATGTTTAGTGTTTTTATGTATATGCTGTATTGCATCTTTTGATTTCGTTGGTACATTGTACATTCTCTCTCCTACCTAGCGTTCCAGTAGCGAACTATTTTTAAGTGGAAGTTGGAAACCATACCATTCAGTATTTTCCGAGTGATGATAACAATGCACCTGTGTCGCCTTCACTCCAGGGTTTAACATCAGTATTTTTAGTCTTTCCCAGTGGTTTCGAGCCTTGTTAGTGTGAGTGCGGCTTGTGAAAGATCTGTGCACACTTTTTAAATTTGCAGTTTCGATAACCATGAAAGGTGATGTAATTAACACCCAGCAAAATCCTTTTTAGGAGAGTATTAGCGCCTTGAAGAGCATTATTAAGGGTATCCTCGCTTTTCTTGAATGTTCGTAAAATCCAGCCTGCCACAATTTTTTGGAAGAGGCACTTGTTGTATTGTTGTGTAAGCTGGAGGTAAGGTCATTAGACATTATTGCTCCAAGGACGTACACATTGTTCTTTCGAAGTATGATAATGACCTTCCCTGATCGATATTGTCATGCTTTTTTTTTTTTTTTTTTTTTTTTTTTTTTTTTACTTCCCCTGAACGGAGAGTTGAAACCTTTCGCCAATAGAAGCATGCTATTTTCGGTGGTCCATCGGAAGACCGGGCGTTGAGTGTGCATGGAATTTGATTTTTGTGTTCCACAGATAAGATTAACAGT
Source organism: Panulirus argus (assembly GCA_038088735.1). Lineage (NCBI taxonomy): Eukaryota > Metazoa > Arthropoda > Malacostraca > Decapoda > Palinuridae > Panulirus > Panulirus argus. The sequence continues at coordinate 3,180 of JAYMFT010314232.1, read as the reverse complement.
CTTCTTCTGATATCATATGCAGTTAGTGATATGAAACTGTGGCTCGTGTTTGCGGCATTGTTTGGTAAGATAATGAGAAACAGTAAGGGCGTAAGTACGGTTCCTTGGAGAACGGAGCTTTTTGCATGGAGCCACTGGAGGTAGCCTGATTTACAACCGTTTGTTGTGATCTGTTGGTCAAGAAGTTGGATATCTATTTTACAACGTTTCCACTTATTTCTGTCGTACTTGTTTTATTTGTTCTGATACCAAAGTCACATTAATGGAAGGCTTTTGCAAAGTCTTTTTACATCACACCGGCGTTTTCTTTGTTCTCCAGCGCCTCTACAATTTTATCGTAGTGGTCTGGCAAATGGAAAGGCCCCGATCTTCCCTTCCCGGAACTATGTTGTGCTGGATTAGTGGACTACAAGAGAACACTTGGAAATTTTATTAATGTTCTCAGTCAGTGTTCTTGGTCGGTAGTTTATTGGGATTGCTTTGCTCACCCCTTGCTGGAGTAGGACGATGTGTAAATCAGTTTCGAACCCTCGGGAATGATGCTGGAGTCCATTTTTTTTATTATTATTTTTCTAGAGGATATTTAGCAGTGCTCCTTCTGGTGATCTTTTGTATTTCTGCTTAAAGACAGCTTCAGGAGCCGTGGTACGAGAGTAAAGCGCCAGGATATGGTCTCCATTGCCTTCTCGAAGTCCCTTAGCGTGATTACTATTCAGGAAGGAGTCGCTTGGTTCATATCTTTTTATTTTTTGCTGGAGAAATTCATGTTGCTCTTTTATTATCTCATTCATCTCTTATTTGTCATCCGTGTATATGTCCACTTCTCAGTGGACAGGTTGGTTGGTATAAGGCGTGCCGGACCAGTCGGGCTTTAGTGGCTGGGTGGGCCTCTAACAGCCTTGTTGACCAATGTCCTGACTCAGCAGTCTGGACCCCGCCCGGGCTGTTGGGAAGTTCTCAGAAGTCTACGCCAGGTAAACGCCAGGTAAATGGAACGTCTGATCCTCATTTTTCGTTTGTGTGTGAAAGTAACATTTTATTTTTTTTTTTACCTGTTTCATTGATGTCCTTTTCTTCTTTCCTCGGGTGTAGTGTCTTTTTTTCTATTTGATTTATGGTTTATGTCTTCAACTTCATTAGACCGATTTGCTTTTCATTGCTTGGTGAGGTGTGGCATTTTGTTTTTGTCTCCTGTAGAAAGAACGTCTTTCTCACTGTCGTCTGGGCCGCTGGCGTTATTGTCTCCCTAGTCTGTGTTTTGTGCATGTATGGAATGCTTCTGGAGTCAGACGTTACACACTTGCGTCTGGTGTTCTGCCATGCTGGAATGATCCCTCCCTTTATCGCAGACTCATCATTGTCTATTCTCCCATTCTGTTTGTTTCATACTTAAAGTGATTTTGTACCATTCATCACCATGATGGCGTGTATTTCAAAAACGCTGGCGGTTTAGCATCATCTCTTATGGGATTATAATCAGCATTCAGTCTGTTTGAAATGTTGACACATCATGTTCAAATTATTTGTGTAAATTAGATATGGATATCTTATTTTTGCAGGTTTGGTTCCGCTGTTTGCTTACGTCTCACATAGTGTAGATAGTTCCCTTTTGTGGATCTGTTCATCTAAGCTAATTGCGGTAAGATTCTGGGCCAACTGAGTTGTCTCCTACCCGTTTATGTGGTGGATTGGAGTCTCCCAGGATGAGAGTAGTTTTAGAATTGGATTTTCCGAGTGTTTTTATGACAGGATTTTTGTATTTCATATCTGCTCTGTGATTTTTTTATGGTCTGAACATTTGTTGACTTGTGGATCAGGTTGTCAGTCTTGACAGCTTACCCTTCTGCAACAGTCATTCGAGCAGTTGAGGAGCTCTGCTCCCGTGAGGGAATCTTGAGCATACAACCCCGCTCCTCTGCATGTCCCTCCGATCCCGTCCTGCACCGGTAACCTGTACGAGCTCTATGTTTAGGATCCACACACCTCTGTAATCTTGTATGCGAAGGCTGCACATATTGTATTTGACTCGGCTGATATACAGCTTACAGTAGAGATTTCGTTTTATGGGATTTAAATCCCAGTATGTTGGTATAGATATATGAAGGACGTTACATATTTCTTGCCGAATTGTTAGGGGGATTTTTCCAGAGAGGTAACCTGTTATTCTGCTCAGTCCAGACTGTTATGGTGGAAGAGGCCCAGTGTCGCAGGTCGAGCACGTTTTTAAATCCTTCATTATTTCCTACAGCTTAGAGAGGGCTGTTTCTTCCTGTGATACATTTGCAGTCTTTGTTGGTTCCTGCGTTCTTGTAGATTTGAATAATATATATATATATATATATATATATATATATATATATATATATATATATATATATATAATGTTTGTTATATTTCGCCTTCTGTCAGCTGCATTGGAGTTCCAGTATCATGTCAATAAGGAAATATTTGTACAAGTGTCTCTTGAACATTATGAACCTAACAGTATTGAGGATACAGAATCTTGCCTCCAGCGATGGTTTGACATGCGGGTGCTGAAGTCTGCACTCCGCCCTGAAGAAGCGTTAGTCATCCTCAAGCATGTTGCTGATGTATGTGGTGTAGCGGTTAGTGTTCCTGATCGTGACGCATTCACGGGCCTTCCAGGGTCGAGCGCATAGGTTCGAATCCTGGTTACGGCAGTCGGTTCAGTCAACCCAGCTGTTCGTCCCCCCTTAGGGGTTGGTCGATAAAATGGGTACCTGGCTCAGGCTAGGGTATATGTATAAATATAGCGTTAATGGGATGGCCTTGATTAGGGCCTTGGCTGCCGTGTCATCTCAGCTAACATAAAAAAAGAAAATCTCCGAAATACTGTTTGCTAGACCTGCCACACGCTCACGCTTCCCCTTGCGGTACTCTGCAGACTATCCTGCCTGTCAGCACAACCTTCCTTCGTCTGACTCGACTCCATATGCTGTATATGCGTATGTCTGCGACATTTCTCGAGGTATTTCCTCATCCCATCCCATGTACCCCTTGCCATATTGTGGTGTGTGCTGCAGGGGCGGTGAGTTGTTGATATCCTTTGTGATGATCGTGCGTGTCTGTCTCCTCACTCGGCTCCTTTCCCTACATGACTTCCCATAGCATTTCTCTCTCTCTCTCTCTCTCTCTCTCTCTCTCTCTCTCTCTCTCTCT
>JAYMFT010314221.1:0-10080 GCA_038088735.1 Panulirus argus | reverse complement strand
TATATATATATATATATATATATTACAGTTATTGTGAATATATAATAGTTCATTATATGGTCGAAGAGACGGTAGCGCAAGAAATACGTCCACAGACGTAATGAAAACAATCCAGCAGGTGTCACAATGACATTGATTAAAACATAAAACATAAAACTGCTGAACTTCTTCTGCGACAGAATAACTCAGGGTTGGAACGGCCTTTAGCCATAGTTCAAACACGAATTACATAAATTTTGCACGTATTAGGGGAGTACAGCGTCACATTCAAGTTACCTTCAGGTTAAATGTGTGAAGGCACTTAAGGTTGATACAGACTACACATCAACACAAGACAACTTTTTAGCACTTTGCATTCTTACGTATATTGATCACGTATAATCTATAGCAAACATTACCATACGTACCCCATAGCGTCACACCTGCAAGAACTCGGCAGATATGGAAAAAGTAAGTAAGAGAAACGCGGACAGATGCTGGAAGGAAAGGTCAAAAATTAACCAAGATAGTAAAGTCGTGTGGTTGGTAAGGAAACAAACTGGACTCAGAATCCAGCCCCACATTATACCTCATAAGGTACACCTAATACTTAAAATCTAGCCATAATATGTTTGAATAAGCCTGTGGCCTGTTTCTGTAAATGGATTTATCCTTAGAAAAGGAAGTCCTTGCACAGTCAGCTTTACAAGAAAGGTTGTGTATAAGTCTCAGAGTCTTGTAAACTATTGTATTTCTGTTACCAGTGAGTAAAGGATGAGTGTATTCATCGTTGAGGAGTTCTGTGGCAATCATAGGTGCATGGCTACTGACGACCAGCATCCGTTAACATAGGAATGCCACTAATCGAAGCCTGGAGAAGAGAGGTGAGGCTGGAGTTTGTTATCATATTTCAACGGACGGCAACTGCATCCCTTCCTTGATGTCTGTATATCCTCTGTCATTTCATTTGTACGTCTGAATGTATTCTGTCTCATTTCTCATGTTTTATTAATCATACGTCTGGCCGGCTGTGAGCCAGTGCAAAATCCCCCAGTACACTCAGTCTCGTAGTTTGAAACTTAAGTCCTTTAAATTTGGCATTAGAATAATCTGTGTTCTTCATGTTAAATCCTAAACAACATTTTTGTTAAAGCACATAACAGCATATTATTTCTTTGTCTCGATCTTTTGCCCATGAAGCCTGGTAGAGGGTGAGAGGAAAAAATAACCGTCGCTCAGCGCGTCCCTTTCACAGTCAGCATCATAGCATTCAACGTAGGTCAATCTCATAAGCCTCAGACTTGATGTTAGAATACAGAAGCAGAGGTTAAAGGTCAGCGTTCGTCTGTCATATGACTAGTGTGTGTGTGTGTGCGCGCGCGCGCGCCACTGAGGCCGAATGAATCGGCATTTACGGCGACTAAACACCTCCGCAACAAGGGAGAGAAAGACTTCGAACCGTAATGTCAGTATAGATGGACTGCACCTGGTGGGCACTATGAAGTTGAGCAGACTACACTGTATCTCCATCCAAGACCCTGAATGAACTTCGTCCCTCAGTGTCCCTCGATACCCTTGTAACACGCAGTGTATCGTACCCACTTACCATCCATGGAAGCCCACCCTCTCACTCACCTCATATCCTCACCCTTCATGGCAGCTCAACCAGTCACCATCCATGGTAACCCTCCTTCCCATTTTGAGATTCTACCTACACCCTCCACACCACCTTCCCAAACTGTGTAAACATTATCCCCATCTACTGTCACCGTGTCACCACCATTCCCACCTACCTCTAGCGTTTCTTTACTATCCCCACCTACTTCCGTCCATAATGATCCAACGTCAACCTTCGGTAACGTCTCACCTCAAGCCAACCATAGTGGTCCAATCTCTGGCCATTCACTGTAGCTTAACCTCACATTACCTCCGACAGCCAACACTAATTGCACAATATCAAGACCACAAGCCATCCACGATGGCCTGCCTCATAACGTCCATCGTAACCTTGTTTCATACCACCACTGGTAGCGGAACATCATAACAACACTGGCGTTCTACGTACTTTCGCAACAACCACGGTGGGACGTTCCCTCAGCCCGACCACCAATCAGCAAAGTGTCCTGGCCTTCAGCCAAGCTTAATCCATATCAAGACCACTCACTGAAGCTTGGTCTCACACAGCTTTGGCGGCTTCACCTTACGTCAGGGAGGGGAACAAAGCCTCACACATCCATTGGTGGCCACCCTTAATGGTCAGCTAGCATGACATATGTAGTGACAGCTTAACCTAGCATGAAATCTCAGCCTCACAAGGACACATCATCGGTGGCGCAGTACGTCACAACTTGCATGTTGCCCTCCCTCACAGACACCACATAAACTTTCTCCCCAATGTCTCAGCTCCCTCTTAACCCTGTCGCTATAGCGAGATGACTCCTCATCTTGGTCGTTCCTCTCCTTGCCCCATCCCCTGGCAGGAACCCATGAAGTGGAACGGTGGTCCGGTAGCCTCCACTAGCGGTTGATCCAATATCCACTACTGACTCATTCCTAGGGGTCATTACCTGATGCTTCAAGGGCAATATTCTTCAAGATATAACAATAGGTGGGAACTGTTGAGGTCAATATACGGTATATCCAAGAGTGTCATTACTGTTCCCTCTTACCCCCATCGCGTCATTACTATCCCCACCTGCTTCCATTGTGTCATCACTATCCCCATCTACTCCCACCGCGTCATCACTATCCCCACCTATTCCGATCATGTCATCAATACTTTCCATACAGTGTTACCACTAGCTCGGGCCCTAGCTCCCAACCTTACCGCTAGAGGTACTGTCAGCTGTGCTCCCCAACACCATCCGCTGCCTCTTCAATATCCATAGTCAGCTGCCTCTCCAGCACCATCACCTTTTTCCTTAACGCTGTCAGCCGTCATTTTAACACCGTCAGCCCTAACACCACCGCCTGTTTCCTCAGCACCATCACCCTATCACCACCCAGTCGTCTTCTTAGCACCGTCGGCGTTTTCAACAGCGCCGTTAGCCCAAGCATCATCGTCTGTTTCCACAGCACGGTTAGCTATCTCCCCAGCACTGTCAATTCTCTCGTCAGCAACGTCAGCTTTTTCCGAGCACTATCAGCCCTAGCAATACCCGTCTGTTTCCTCAACACCGATAATTATTTCCCCAGTACCGTCACCTCTCCTTAAGAACGTCAGCTTTCTCCGCAGAATCGTCAGCCCTAGCACCACGGTCTGCTTCCTCAGCATCGTCAGCTCTTCCCTTACCAACGGTCAGCTTTTTCCGCAGCATCGTCAGCCCTAGCACCACCGTCTTTTTCCTCAGCAACCGTCAACTGTCTCCCCACATAATATTACCCCAAAATCTTTCCCCTCACCCGCCCATCTTACACCCCCGTCCCTCCCAAGGTCTGTCCGCACGACGTCTCTCCCCCGTCCCCTCCCCAGCTGGACCCCGGCGTTGGTAAGAGACTTCCTCTCCCTCTCAGCCAACCATAACAGAACTCGATTTCGTTCCCGTCAACTCCCATCCCGGCGCCACTCATCCCTACCAATCCGATACTCCCGCTACTCACCCTGAATCTCAACAAACACTGTCAGGCTGAGTTAAAGATCAAGTCTCCAGCCGCGGAGTGTACCGAGAGGAGACAGTGTTTACCGAAGCCATACAGGTGGCCCGCGTGGGAGGCTGAGGAGCCCAGCACAGTCCCAGCCAACCAGGCAACCCTCACATGCGCGTCCCAGATGATCTGCTGTGATGGGTCTCATGTGCTCATCTTTACTGGCACATCTGGAGCTCCTTGATGCTCTGGCTGTGGTTGATGGGATCACCTTACTGGCCTCATGCTGTGGTTGATGGTACACACCATGTTAGCGCATAGATATGTGATGGGGATGGTATAGGGCTGGAAATGTGATGGGGATGGTGCAGTGCTGGAGATGTAACGACGATGCAACACTGTTCGAGATGTGATAGTGATGATGTAGTGCTGGGGATTCGATGGTGGTATTGTAGTGCTGATGTGATGGGGATACTGTAGTGCTGGAGATGTGATGATGTTACACTGCTGGTGATGGGATGGTGATGCAGCGGGAGCTCAATAGATTTGCCGGGGATAGAGGTACAAATCAATACTGGAGATGTGACGGTGATGTTGTAGTTGGCTGGGATTGCAGTATTGTTGAAGATGTCTTGAGGCAATACAACCTGACGATACTGAGTAAGGTAAGCTCTCGAGGAGCGTAAATAAACAAGAATCATCTTCAGAGCTACAAAGCAAAATGTCACGGTCCGGAATGACAGAATTTGATGAACAGCATAGATTAACAACACTTGGAAGGCAAGTTTGTACGCGGGAGGCACTCATGTTTCCCGATCCTCCGTAGGTTATATTGATACAAACCTCCTCAGTGGAGTGCTACCATAGTCTACCAACAGTGAGACATGACAGTGATGGTCAGATCAGTAGAGAAGTGAGAGTGAGACGTGGCCAATTCACTGTATGGAGTGGGGACTGGGTTGTGATGAGAGGTGAGGTGTGGCCGCTGGACTCACCGCTCCACCACAGACGAATATCATCATCTCGAGAAAACACAGCCAACGTTAAAGGAAGCTACGACGTTTACACTAAACGTAAGAAGATGCATTTACGTCGGCTTGGCGTCATAATCTGGTTCAATATGGCGCCCACCTTTAAGGCCCCGACCAAGAACTATTTACTTCAACGACGATGAGTACCTTCGAGCACCAACAGCAAGATTTTGCCATTAGGCAGAGCCAGCACGTATCGCTCACCACAGGTAAACGGAGTCAAGAATAAGGTCGTGTGAGTACATTTTGTCAAGGATTATGTGTGAGATGGCGAGTCTGGGGGTTTACGGTCTCAGTGCCAGCAACCTACGACGTGTGAGGGAGAAAGAAAATAGAACGACCTGGGCTAGGGAGGAGGAGCTGAAAACCACTCAAGCGCTGGCTCACCGTACCACCATCACTAAATCTTAAATAACCAGGGGTTGAGAGAGAGAGAGAGAGAGAGTGTGTACTGTTCAGGACACATATGGGGCAGTACAAATTGCATTACCGATCACATAATTACTTTCGGTTTCTATTATCGCTAACCACACTCATTTACTTCGAAACTCAATCTAGCCATGGAAAGAAAACTCGTTCACTGCTAGTACACGGAAGAGTATTCATGCAAATCAGTTATATGAAATAATCGTTGTCAGTCTCTGATCATTGAGTCACCTTTAAGAATTACTTTCATATCTCACATAAAGAAATCATTAGCAGGTACTGCCAATACTTAAATAATATTTTGACCACCACTAATCACTTCAGGTCACTGCAAATCATTTACAAAACAAGAATCACAGCAAATCATGCGAACAATCATGGTCACTCGGCCCAACAATGCCAGTCGGAGCCGGTCATTCCACTCACCCAGCAATAAGCCACAGTCGCTATCAGCCATGTAAAAAAATTACTACCAGTCTTTGTCCCAGTCATTTGATTCTGCCATTCACATGTCCCATCGCTGCCAATCAATCAATCTCTGTTAGCTTCCTCTTGTATCACAATTCGTTCCTCGTTCGTAATTGCTGAATATTTTACGTAATTTTGGTGTGGCGCGGAACGAGAAGAATGTATATGGCATACAGGGGCGTGGATCCAAGTGGATGCCAAAGGTGTGAGTTTGCTAGCTTACCCATGACTCTGAGTCCCCGTTCTCCTTCGGGAAGTATGTCAAAGTATGGCTTGAGGTCGGAATATGAACCTTTGGCGTATGAAGAGTGTGGGTTATGCGTGTAAGTTGATTGTGTGGGGATATGGGAATGGGTTTATATACGAGACGTAAAAGCGTGCGCTTTGGGCATGGGTCGCGTGCATAGGCAAAGCATATGACCTGAGTGTTGAGGGCAGACCCGGTGCTCGAACATCATGTTTGTTGTAGATGATTCACATGACCATTTGTCCAGGTTAACATCCAAACACATTTCTGAGCTAGTCATGACGTCAAATTCATGTTGGCTGTAAAAACAGCTCAGCCTCAACATTCACAGTTCAGTTGGTAATCTGGTGAGAACTGAGTTCGCTTTTCTTTGTCATTTCAGCGTCTCACTTCGCCCACACATACACACACACACACACACACCTCACCGCGAAACATTTATAGCTTTCGGAAGCTGTTCCTTAACTAGTTCTAGATACGCCATGCTGACTTGTTCCTTATTAGAAAACCATCACCGCTGCCATTTACAGAAATGAGCCCAGCAGGAACAACGGGGAAAATATTTCACTTAACAGTGAATAAAGAACGCCATGATCAGCAGGTTCAACTGCAAATTTGTTTTTTACTTCACGACCACCAGAGCCATGACGTGTGTGGACGTTAACTTGAACAACTGGCCCTGTGTATCACCTAACAACAAACACGTTACTCACCAGATGAATGTCGAGCCCTGTGTATATAACGATCCAACTTGTGCGTATACCATCAGCCATAATAACAATCAGGGTTTATTTGCAGATAAATGGGATGACCACGAGAGAATGCGCCCGATATTGTCAATCGTGGGAGAATCATCTGGAGATGAGATAGTGGCAAGTTAACAGTTAGAGAGATCGCCAGTCTGATTGGGTCGAGGGCTAGAGGGTTCAGTGGAAGCCAGGCCTGGTAGCGGACGACGCGTGACGCGACCATCGTGAACGCTTAAAGCTATAGGCCCATGACGACTTCAGTACAGCCGACTCGTGAGCTGGAGATGGTTTCTCATCCAACCGGAACATGACCACGGCTCCACTACAGGAACACTCAGGGCTATGTTCCAGCAGTAAAGAAGAGACTGGCGAGTGTACATTAACAACCTCGCCTGAGGTTCGGGCTACAATATATGGTAGTCTGCCGTGACTTTCGGAAGGCCGTCATCTGCGGTGACAATACATTTTTCTTCCTTGGAGGCAAGGCCAAGGCAATGCTGGAGTCCTGGAAACAAAGGACACCTGGAGCAACACGGCAGTGGAAGAGCATTTTTGACGGTGTCTTGCTACCGTCCGGGCGTACCGTGCCGAGATTCCAGCACCCGACACATCAAGGCTTCAGACTGGCCTATTAGGGGTTGCGATGTGAACTCAACAGTAACTGCAAGGTCGATCATGTGTCAGGTGTGGGATGTAGGAGACGACCATACCAAAGCAGCCGGTGACTAGACACCATCAGGCTTGTTGGGAAAGCAGCCGGCATCGACCAGAAGCTTGCAAAAGCCTCGTCAACTCCAACTGACCGCCTTGAATTTGTCTGCCCAACAGTGGCGGACGACCACGAGTTTAAAGTGTTAATCTAAATACATCAAAAAAGACGTCGACACCTGGAATGTCTAATTTGTTTCCATATGTTGTTTCCCGACGAGTGCCGATGGAATCCGGGTGGGATTAGCCAGGCGCGTGACCAGTTTTACACACTGACCTCGACCTCTAACTAGGATCCAACATCGCCGCAAAGAAAAAAAGAAGCTTGCATATCGACCTGGCGACCAGGTCAGTCTATGGCAATAGATCACTCGTACCCATATCTTAACAACATGAACCAGACTTGAAACATAAAGAATGGATAATCCGACTCGTTATATTACATAGAGTTGGTTTTCTGGAACGTATATCACAGTATACATAAATGCAATATACTGTAAGTGCATATATACATAACGTGCTGTCTTTATACATAACTTTATACATTTATAATGTTGGAGCATACGGATACATCGTCATTTTTCTAGGTTGAAAATACATACACACAACTGAAATAAAAAACTGCATATATACAAGCACACACGGATACTGACAGCTATTTACGAACAAATATTAGGCGTATAGGACGTGACTGGAATGGTTCCACTTCAGCTTCCTAAAGTGTTCACTGTAAGCATAAACCACACAGGTCTTCCCAATCAATTGCCACTCTACATGGGCTCTTGGGGAAAACTGTACATCCATATGTAATCGTCACAGCACAATGTGTGGCTGTAGTCACGTGAGGTATACTGTAATGTCATAAAGTCGCCGAGGACTGCTGGAGCAGGGTAATTGCGACGCGATCTGTCAGGTACACCTGTCAACCTGCACAAGAGTCCTCCCTCCGGCTCTCAGGGTCTCTCATTAGGGAAACTTTCGTGTACGGTAACGAGTTCTTACTATTCCTAAAATCAGTGACTGACCACACCATAAACTGTGGTTATCCTCTGAAAACAAACACACATTACTTACATGAACACTCCCGGACACCAACCTGTGACCTCTGCACGCGGGAAAAAACAGATATGATACCAGAAGAAGAGCGAAACCCTTGTGAACCAAGTTGAAATATCACGTCAACAACTAGATGACAGATATCAGCTGTTACCTTGACCCCTGACCCCTGACCCCTGGCCCCTCACTGACACATAAATTCCATATGCAGCCGAATGCATCCCATGCTGAAATAAATCGTTAACAAACATGCACTGGGAACATGACTTTTGCCGATATCTTGTCCCAAAAATATATGCGATACCTAAAATCCCTAAATTTTGTAGAATCAACGGTTACCAGATGTCATTTTTGTTTCTGGATGCATTTCGACAGATATAAAAGATATTAGTCAACAAAGTGGAGTGAAAGACGAACACATAAAAAAAAAAAGTAGGAAGAGGTTTTGTAACTGATTCTGTTGAACTTGAATGTTTGTTATCATTTCTGTCTTAATAACCTTGCAAAAACCGATAGCTATTACATTAAATAAGGAGGAACAAAAGATTACAGAACGTGCATCATATGGTACATAATTACAAAACTAACCTACTGGTGTACATAGATATTCGACAGTAATTACCTTCAGCAAATCTTTTACCCTTGAGTTCCTGTATCTCACCCGAACATCGGGAGTGAACAAGTTGTTATACTCGTAGTTCTCGACGCAGCTCATCTCCAACGAGGCGGTTGGATCCACACTCGCTCTTCCGTCTTCACTCACCCATCGCCCATGAGAGTGGGGAGGTATTGGGTTCTGCGAATCAGGAACAGGGTGGGGCGGCCCGTGTAATATTACCATGGCAACGGCCCCAGAAACTATGCAGACGAAGCTAAATGGAGAATGATGCCGTCTTATGTTATACTGGGAGGAGGATAGTTGTGTGGGAGAACTCTAGTGAACTGGGAGGAAGATAGTGGTATAGGAGAACTCCATTAAGCTGGGAAGGGGATAGTTGTAGGGGAGAACTCCAGTACATTAGGAGGATAATAGGCATAGGGAAGAACCCCAGTATAATGGGAAAATAAAAGTTGTAGGGAAGCATCCCTGTATAATGGAAAGCTGACAGTAGTCGGGGAGAACCCCAGTATATTGGCAGAATGAAGGCTGATGCCACGCCATCTGAGAAGCGACGGTCCGGCAGAAGAAAACTCGATTATTACCCTTTATACTGTTCTGGGGACCAGGACGTGGATGCCTGGAACTACTCGGCTGGTGCATCTCAGCCGGTGGGTGAGAGGTGCACCACTGGTGGCGCATTAAGGGTATCTAGATCCGACGCCCAGACTCAAAAACAATCATGAAATTATCGAAAAACTGCGTTGCCAAGTGTTTTGTGTTTTTCTCTTAAAACGGTTTGAAATTCCTTAAAATACTCTCTGGCTTAAAGTGAAGACAGTACATAAACAACATAGCGATAAAGCTATTCAGAAACAACGAACTTTTCTTCCTTATATCTTTCAGAGCAATCTTTCCCTGCCACAGAAAGAAGCAAGAGAAAGAAATCATCTTTAACCCGAAGCAGCTCTTGAGTCGCTGTTTCAAACATTACTCTAAGATTATGATGCTTATAACACACTATAACGACTGACTACTTACTAATTAATTAGTGAGTCATTTTATTTTTGCTAAAAGATTCTTTATTACAAGCAGTATAATTTTGTTAGCTGAGACGGCTAATCAAGGACCTAATCAAGGCCATCCCATTAACGCCATATATATATATATATATATATATATATATGAAGCAATAAATAGCAATGTCACTATTATCAATTCCACAAAAACCCA
>JAYMFT010314210.1:0-10080 GCA_038088735.1 Panulirus argus | reverse complement strand
ATATATATATACATATCAACATATACATATATACATACATACACATACACATACACACATGTACATATTTAGACTTGTTCGCCCCCATCCACTCCTGATGCCACCCCGCTCCCCGGGAAAATAGCATTGCCAAATCCCCTCGCCGGCGAGGTAGCGCCAAGAGACAGATGAAATGGCCACATTCGCTCACACTCAGTGTTATGTTACCGTCAGTACCACATTGTTGTTTAAATCGTGCACCAGTTGCTGATGTATCATAAATGTTCCTGTGACCCTGTTTACATGCATGCCTAGTGTGTTGTGTGTTCACTCTCCACCGTATATAATGCACATGATCGATACATACAAATGCCTGTTGGTTTTCAATAATTAATTCTGTTTTTCTGTGCAAAACAAAACAAGTTATACAACAATTACCAAAAAATAACGAGCCTGACTTCCCAGTTCTCTAACAACTCTTGAAGCTGTCTTGGTCCCCACACGCCGCTAAAGACGCTACATCAACTACCGGTGTAAACCTTTTTAACGCCCAGCCAGAAAACTTTTATATCAATTAATACTCAACCATATTCCTCGGCGCTGTGTCCTCGTTAGTCTCTGGTCTTGTTAATGATATCAGTTGCGTTAATCTTCCGGTGAGACCCAGCGGTCCCCGGCCACACCCACCACCACCCTTGCCTATCATGTTATATCTGGGTCTCGCGTCTTCTTTACCATTGCTCGCGAATACAAGATGTCCCCTAAACTCTCCAGGTTGTTTCGTTTCATTTGCCTGTCCGCTGAGGATCTACGGCAGCCACTACTTGGTCAACAGGAGGTCACGACGAAGCTGGTTCGAGTACATCATGGAACAAATGGACGAAACACTTAAGAGATCGGGAGGAAGACGCCATGAGACCGGAACGATGCTTGGGTGATGTTGTCTAGACGAAGGGATCTGGACGAAGATACAGTGAGCTCGAGACGATGCCATCAAAAGGCAATACGGAGCCACCAAGTGTAGATGAAGCCATACTGTGAGTCCGGTATGAAGCTCCCACTAGAACGGAATGGAGCTACTATGACGTCAAGAAATCACCACTAGGATGATATTTCACCGAGTGACCTGGTCAGGGTGACCAAGACGACGGGGATAGTCTACCAGATGGACTGGAGTATGCCACCAGGAAACCTTGAATAGACACCATCACGAGAATGGGACACCTACGAAAATATGAAAGGGCCACTTCAAAACGAGAGAAGGCAAAGCCAGCCAGGATGGGACCATCTTGAGGCCGGGAGGGGGCCATCATAGGGCCGGGATGGAGCCACCACAGAGCCAGGACGGGGCCAACACGAAACCTGGATGGGGTCACCAGACAGCCGGGATGGAGCACCGGGAAGCCCAGATGGGGTCACAACGAAGCCACGTTACGACCACCTTGAAGTTAGGTTGGGGCCACCATGAAGTGGGATAGTGCCACGGCGAAGGAGGAATGGAGCCGTCATGAAGCCGGGATGGTGCCATTATGAAGCTGGAATGGGACCACCACCAAAAAAAGTGACCTCCTTGAAAAAGAGAAGGGGAAACCACAAAGCAGAGATGCGTCCAACATCCACTTCGGAAAGACAGAGAGAGAGAGAGAGGAGAAAGGTCACCATGAAACCAAGATGGGCTCACCCTGTAAAGAGGAAGGGGCCACCACAAACCCATTACATGGGCAAGCGAGGCCCTCCTCGCAGGCTTGCATAGGAAACACGCCTCCACCGGTGATATTTCACTGTCAGACATTAAAGCGAGGTAGCTGGGCCTGGGAGGTAGGCAGTGTTGCCTCCAACACAACCAAACATCCGTTACACAGAAACACAATTTACACCTGATCACCATACACCTGTACTGGCATCCTTTACGATAAGAATACTTCATCTACACCTAAGCCATCTTTTTTAACTAATTCCCAGTGACAATGACCCTCAGTAATGATTGCCCTCTACTTCTTTGGCTGAGGACTCATCGTCGAGATCAGGGAAGAAGAGGCTGAAAGGACTGCATGTCAACAATGTGCTATCATATCTCTTGCGTCTTTTGTCTTTCATGTGTTGGCGAGTGCCTGACTCTCTCACACTACCGGGTATGGGGCCGTTGGTTTCCATTGTTGCATTATTCATCACCGTTTTCTTCCACCACTTTTTCTTCTTCAGAGACAGACAGAGAGACAATGAAAATTGCTGCCAATTCATAAAGCATACAGGAGCCCCTCCTCAGACACCAGGAAGCAGGAAGGCAGCAGCACCAGCAACAGCAGAAGCAGCAGGAGCGGCAGAAGCAGGAAGAATTGGAATGGTGGCGGTGGCTAAGGTCCCGGTGTACCTACGGGTTGGTATAAATCAAGGAGGGTTAGTCCCAGTTTCAGTACGTCGCACCTGCTGCTGCCGCTGCTGCTTCTCTCTCTCTCTCTCTCTCTCTCTCTCTCTCTCTCTCTCTCTCTCTCTCTTGTAGGCAGTAGGTCGTATAAAGCCACCGTCCAGAGAGGTATGAATTACTAGTACTACTCTCCTAGATATAAGGAAAGTTAAACACGGTTGCGAAGTAATCCAGCACTTTAGTGGCTACCAAGTTTCGCTTCTACCTTTTCTAACACCGATCTCTCCCTAGCCATGCTGTGGTTAACATACCAACATTGGCAAACCTGTGTTGTCTGCTTTAAAACAGCAAGAAGGAATTATTATGTCATTCTTCAACATCAGGAATAATATTGACATGGTAAGTTGAGAGGCTGGAGCTTAAGTTTATCCTTATTATTGTACTTATAACAAAAACTGAAGGGATACACGTCTTTGGTGATGGGATGCATGAATTAATCATGTTTATTCTACTTTATGACTTTCACACAAAATTTTCCTTCAGGTACAATAATCCTGTAAGGTATTTTTTTTCTACCTGTTTTCCGTCCGGCGTGTGCCGGAGGAAATGGAGGGCGGGGAGAGAGCCCTTGCTTTGATATCATTTTTTATTACTGCTTTTAAGAGAACGTATCTTTTTTTTTTTTCTTTTTAGTGCTAAGGCCAGACCAACTCGCTTGAACCTTGGGTCTGTGTCGTCTGTGAATCTATGTAACTCTATGAAACTCCCTTGGGCCAGGCAGATGCTTTTCCCTTTCTGTCTTATCCACACATGGGCTGCTGGCTTGCAGTCCACAAACATACAAAATTTCTATCCCATACTTAACCAACGAAAACAAATAACTCACTCAATTTGTTCTTCATAATTCTGAATTTTCCTGCAGGGAGCGTTACATGCTAGTCCTGCATTTGGGAAAGATATCATCGTTTGTACTCTTAAGTACTTTTTTTCCTTTTTTCTTTTCCATTTTACGTTGGAAGCTCCAGTCAAGGACTAACGTCCACATCTTAATTCAGATATAAAAAGGTTAATGACACGGAAAAAGAAGATACAAGGAAACTGTTTATGAATTTTGGAGGAAGTGGGAAACTTGTCTCTTAAAATAGGCCAAGTCATAGTTACTGGAAAAGACATGAGAGGGTAGAGAGTTCCAAACAATTATCAAAACGGCCCACCCTAGAGTTGCCAACGGACACCCAGTAATCATGTGACGCAGCAATTTGTCGAGTATTGCGTCTTATCACGAGAAATAGGGGCACACAAGTACTAAGCCCTCAGGAGCAAAAACTAAAGTAATGCCTTTAGAATAAGGAAAGTGAACCAACCTTGCGGCGTAAGGTAAGCGGGTCAAGTTTCGAAGTTAGCCTGGGAGAGTTTATAAGTCGGACTGCTTTCTACTCAACTCTGTCAAGTAAAGATGCAGGGCTAGAACCACACCAAATGTGAGAGCAGTACCCCATACAAGGACTGGTCAATTCCTTGTATAAGCGATGGGGAGGTGGTTGTGGTGGTGGTGGTGGATCGGATTGACTCTGACTTTCACCACAGAATGAGGCGATTTTACTGCACTCTTACCTATGTTCTGGGCGGTGGCGTGTAAGAAGATACAGAGTGAAAAAATAAAGTCTAGTAACCGTTGTGCAACAAGTGAATAAATTGTTCATACAATAAGCAAAGTTACTACACTTCCTAAGTATCTCGGGGAAAATATCACTGTGGTTTATAAGCAGAATTCGTCGTTTTACAACATCGAGTTTTCATTTTTGTCGTGACATCGGCGAATCTATTGTTCACTAAAAGGGATACAAAGTGCAAAAAAAAATCTAGTCAGGTACTTATCAGTGCAATGTGTGAAAGTAATTTCTGTTTGAAATCAACGGGAAAGGCAAACTCCCATGAACATCTACAGTTCAGCCTAAGTATGGCAGCAACAACATCAAAGTGTCTAACGATCTCGTTTGCGAAGCCATGTAGATGTGCTTCTTGCATGACATTATGATGGTTGATGGATAAGAAAGTGACATTCCAGTCGTTTTAAGTCTAAAAAGAATTTCTATTTCTTTTTATTTTCTGTAAGCATCACGCAGGTAGAGTTTAACCAAAGTTAACATATGTTTTAATGACTTCATCTGTTTTATCATATACCTAAAACCCATTTAGACAAATTTGACACTCGTGTCTTGTTTTGCGACACAAGCAAATCTCACTGATGTTGAAGAGAGTTTAATGCGGGTAGTGAAGGGAGAGAATCCCAATAATCAGACCGCCTTTCCTAGAAACATTATAAAATTTCAAGAGAATGGGAAGAACAGACAGTTGAGTTTGATGGGTGGGTGTCAGCTGGTGACCCTGCCTCCCCAAGTCAGACGGCAGCCGTTAGTGTATACAACAACAGTACTTACGGCAGTTCCTGTGATTGTGTATATACAGATTATGTATATAGATATTGTGTATATACAGACTGTGTGTATATAGATCGTGAAAGAGTGAGCACGGTGGTTATGACGTCTATATGATAAAGGCGTCATGTTTGACTCCCAACCTCAATTTAGGTAGAGATCTGGGATGACCCTCTGTGCTGGAGAGGAGGGAACGGAAATGTGGGGAAGTCTAATACTACAGGGGCAGCAAGGTGGAGGTGTGGTAGTGAGTCCTGCGGGCAGCAGGTGTAGACAGCACAACACAACTGTCAGCTAAGGCCCAGGAACTCGACCACCCAACACACACACACACACACACACACACACACACAGACGCATACACACACAGACACACAGACACAGACACACACACACACACACACACACACACACACACACATATTTTAGAGAGAGAGAGAGAGAGAGAGAGAGAAAGAGAGAGAGAGAGAGAGAGAGAGAGAGAGAGAGAGAGAGCACTCCATGACCCCAGCCAACACCAGGAGCAGCAGCAGCAGCATAGGCCGGGCGCTACAGTTCACTGGCCGCATTATGCTCGGGTGCCTAGGCCTATAGGGCCACTCCTGCTCCTGACACCACCACCATCACACTCCTACGCTGTCCCCTCCCACTCCTCTACACTCATCTACTCCCTTCCACTCCACTACATCCATCCACTCCCTCCCACTCCACTGCACTCTTCTACTCCCTCCTGATCCACTACAAATACACTCCTTCCCACTCCACTACACTCTTCCGCTCCCACCACTCTACGCTCCTCCACTTCCTCCCTCTCCATGACACTCTTCTATCAGCCCACTTCAATACATTCCTCCACTCCCTTCCACTCCACTACTTTCTTCCACTTTCTCCCACTCCACTACATTTTCCACATCCACCAACTCCACTGAACTCCTACACTCCCTCCCACTCCACTACACTCATCTACTCCCACACACTCCACTATGGTCCCTGTCCTGCTCACTGCTGTCTGTTACTCCCCATTACTATCCTAACCACTCTATTCTTCCACCTAATCTTGCCACTGCCACACGCACCACCTCTCTCTCTCTCTCTCTCTCTACGCCACCCAAACCTGCCGCTACTTCTAGCTATTTTTTAACCAATCCTCCTCATTAAGTTTCACTCCCTCCCCTCTTCCCTCCCTCCCTCACCGTATCTCCTTCACCCTTTGACTTTCACAGGGCAACCTTCCACCACCAGCGTCTGACGCAACCCCGAGACAGAAATACTTTATGGCGCAATACCCTAAAAAGAACTTGGCGGTACACCTAGGAAAGAACACTTAAGAAAGCAACACCTTGAAAATAACACTTAAGTGAGGAAAACCGTAGTTGAAATCAAGAAAATAAAATCTTAATCTAAACACGACAATGGAATAGTCCAGCCACCAACAAGAAA
Source organism: Panulirus argus (assembly GCA_038088735.1). Classification (NCBI taxonomy): domain Eukaryota; kingdom Metazoa; phylum Arthropoda; class Malacostraca; order Decapoda; family Palinuridae; genus Panulirus; species Panulirus argus. The sequence goes on along the minus strand of JAYMFT010314210.1, from coordinate 3,858 downwards.
CATTGCGATGAACGCTTAAGTACCATTATTGCCACAACAAGGACGCCAGAACACCACAGGATCTCCTCATCCAAACATGACCAATGCTGCTTCAGTACAAACACAACAACGACGCCTCAGCGACAACAACAACAATAACATTGCTACAACCCCAATCCCCCAGCAGGTGCCGCCGTAGCAACCCCCACTACCCCCTTCCTCCCCTTAATCATGTACCGATGTAATCACTACCCCTTCCTCCCCACCACCATGTACTGCTGTAGCCGCCCCTTCACGCTGCTATAGCTGGCCCCTTTCTCCCCACCAGCGTGTATTGTTGAAGTCAACCCTTCCCCCCCCCCATTCCGCCCCACTATCATGTACCGCTGTAGCTACCATCCCTTCCCATCTCCCCATCATATACTGCTTTAGTCACTCCCCCCCCCCCACGTACTTTTGTAACCACCCTCCTCCCTCCCACCATCATGCACCGCAGTAGCCAGCCCCTTCCGTACGCAACAGCTTGTGCTGCTGTAGCTACCCCTCTCCCCACCATCATGTACTAATGTAGACACCACCATTCCCTTCCTCCCCACCATCATGTATCGCTGCAGCCACCCCCTTCCTCCTTTCCCACTATCATGTAACACCGGCACCAAAACCAGCCATGACTGTAGGTGGAAAAGCTCCAGAGACCACATCAAGTAAATACCAGGTAGACCCCCTCCTGTCAACATGCACTGCCAAGGCTATTCCCCTCCCTTACCACCATCTAGCGTACTAATGTAGCTGTCCCCTTCACTCTCCACCATCATGCACCGCTGTAGCCAACCACTCCTTCCCTCCGCACCATCACGTACTGCTGTAGCTTTACCGCAGCTCCCCGGTCGACCACCTTTACACACCGCAACAAACCAATTCATTCCTGCACACGTCAGGTACCCTTTCACCCCAGCCAGCCAGCCAGGCTGCCACACCCTACCTCCCCATATATGCCTCACCGCCATTCATGCGTCCTCGAAACACACATGCGATGCTTTCTCTCTCCTCTACACGTTGGCCTTTCGTGCATTGCTCCTTTTACTTACGCATCTCGTGAGTAAATGTGTCATCCATCTACTAGTTGTAATGATCTGTGCATCGCTCTTACGCATATGTCACCCTTGTCCATGTGCCGTACCGCATGCATCAGTGCGTCGGCTTCTCCAGTACGTCGCTCTCATCAACGTATTACACCCTCGCCCATGCGTCGGCCTTACGCATGCACTGACTCAACCTACATATCGTTACGAACCATCCTTCAAATGCGTCATCTTTACTTGTGCGTTAGTCTCGAGTAAGCGTTTCTCTCAGTCATGCGTCACCCCTAAGCGCACTCCCCTGGCGATGATCTTCCACCTAAACGGGGTAGTCTGCTAAGAGCAGTACACCATCTTGTTACTACTAACGACCAATATATTCATCAAGAAGCAGCTCATATTACAGTCTATGCATCTTTCCACTTGTGCGGCAGCTTGACCTAACCTACTGAGCACGACGAGACGACCCTTGAGCAAGACGGCTTACGACACCTGGACGGCATGACCCTCGAGCATAAAGGCACAACTCTTGGGTATATATAATAGCCTGGTATATGAACTGAGTCAGGTCAAAAACCAGATCATTCTACATAAGTGTCATACCGTCGTGCTCAGTGGGACATGATGAATAATCATCTTTATATACCAGGCATCTTCGATATGTGTCACACATTCATTCGGAATCATATGCATATTACATAAACTCTGGAAATCACGAGGTAGGCGCGGCGTGTGGCCATCCATGACTGCCGAGCCCAGTAGAGAGGCAGACAGGCAGGTTCCCCCACTCCCTCCCTGCGACCGTCCGTAGGGTCACAGAGTCCGTCCCTACACGGTCGCCGCCAGTATCACCAGCACCAGCAGGTTGGTGGTGGGTATATGCCGGTATGTGGGTTATTATGCGGACCCCCAGAAGGCAGACAGGTGCACAGCCCACACCTCAACACGCACTTCCTCCTTCCTCAGCTGGAGTAAGAAGTTAAGGACGTCTGTCAATTTGGTGTTTGTGGTGCGCTGTGTGTTCTGGTACTGTTCTGCTCCTGGGATTACGCAATTATAGTTCATGAGGATTCGATGAACGGTTTTGCGGAATTCGACTCACAGAGGACGACGTTACGACCCCTTGAGCACGACGGTACGCCCACTGAGCACTACGTTACGACCCCTGAGCACGACTTTACGACCTTCTTGCTCAAGAGATTAATCAACTATGCGGATTTCCCTTTCTTTTTTTTCTTTCCCTTCTTTATCTTTCTTCAGTGAATACAGTTAAAGTATCTAATACCGGCATATAAACAATCTTCCTCGTACGTCAGCTAATCTGACACACATCGTCCATCAGCCACTCCCCCACCAACACCCTCCCTATACTCATCACCTTCTCCTTTTTCTAAACATTTACCGCCTGCGTCGCCCCGGCCTGGCCCGCCCGCCCGCCCGCCGGGGAGGTACATAGAACCTTATTGCACACGGAGGTACTACAGCGGATATTTCTGTTGGTGTCGGACTTTTTCACCGGTGGAATACAAACACACACAGGAACACAGACGCTTACATAGTGACACACACGAACACAAAGCACTCATACGCACACACACACATACATACAGTACAAATAGGAAAACTGCACATAGGCTATTAAACACCAGTCGACTAGCAACGTTTAAAAGAAGGGCATGCAAGATCACTGGCGCCCTCTCTTACACTACCTGTCAAGAGGCGATCAGCAATCTGGCCTTCTCGACTTCCCCAAGCCATCACCTGAGAGCTATGTACTGTACCACTCTAACCACCGTCAGCTCCTGAAACTCGGGGTCCCTTGTCCCCGAGTTGCATGCACAGTTTGGCATCAAAACGGCATCGACCCCACCCGAGCTCGTACAGACCGCGGCAAGAACAGCCCATCCCGCCCCAGCCACAGTAGACATCAACAGCAGCAAGTAATTGTGGACTGAACATTAACTTCCATCTTTGTATATGTGGAAAGACTATCTCATTACCTTTCCACTTTTTATATACAAATTGTTTATTGTTGCATGAAACCGTTAGAGCTCTCGGTATAGTCCCTCCTGACCTCTTGACTTTGGCTGAGTGAGCATCGACTGACTTCACAACGAGTGTATCGTAAGTGTAACTTGATGCCAGATTCAAATAAGGCCAAAGTTTGACTTCAGTCCCGCAGTAAAGCCTTAAGTAGCGGGCACCTCGACATAGCTACACCCCTTGCTAGAGCGGACACACTCGTACGCTCGCGTACCCAATGCACTCCCTCCGCCCCCACGTCCCATATAGGGGTCACTACTCTCGCCCCAGCCGGGGTGGTTGTTGCGATGGATCTCCCCTGACTTTCTGGTGGTTCTGTTGACACGTGTAACTATAACCTCCGCCCCTGGACAGTGATATAAATAATGATAATATTAATGATAATAATAGTAATGATAATGATAACAAAGATAATAGTAATAATAATGATGACAACAATAATCAATGGTTTATTGAATTGAATACAGAAAGGATACACACAATAAAGACAGCGAGGCTACATCAATGGTATAGGGGTGTCAAGCACGGCTCTTTGTTATGCCAACCACTGTCCACACGTGTTGGCTAATATTTTAAGAAACCTCACTTTACCACATCATAGACCAGTCCACGTCTTGCTGCAGTTGTCACTTACAGATAACTCAAAGCGCCAAACGCAGTGGTAACATTACGGTAGATATTTTATAAATTCATTTGAAATTACTCCAGGACAAATTTCTGTTAAGGAGTTCTGGTGTTATCCAAGACATTTCTAATA
>JAYMFT010314209.1:0-23517 GCA_038088735.1 Panulirus argus | reverse complement strand
TATATTTCAATTAGGGCCCGGCCTTGATGTGGACTTTTGTCCGTGACTGGAGCCTTCAACATAAAAAAAAAAAAGATGTAAGTCGATGATGATAATTTGGTTGGGTAGAAGACCATATAATTGTAAAAGATGAAAGGATAAAGAAGAAATGAATACTAGTTAGAAGACTACTAGAGGATGATGGCATTCTAAATACATTTTCTAAGACAAAGAACCAAAGGATATTGGTAACCTGATGTGATTAAGACGTAAGGAATCGACCATTAATGACTACGGTCAGCATGGAGTTGTGTGGCAAAGTAAGGAGGAACGCCGTAGAATATTCCTCAGAGGTGATCTATATACATATACTAAGGGAGGAAAGAGCGAGAAGTATAGAATACAGTCCGAGGGCAAATAACGGAAGGCACCAAAAGAGGAGAGAGGGAGGAACAACCCTGCCGGTGCCTCAGAAGGGGCAGAAGCGTTAAGTCTAGGTGATGTTGCATTGAAAATAATGTATGCAAAATGCAGATGGACTAGTAGCAAATGGAAAGAGGCTGGAGTTCAAGGACTGTATTCTGGAAAATGCCCCTGATACTTGTTAGTGGAGAATCGGATAAGTTCTGATCTAATTCAGTTGGAGAGGTACATAATAGCAAGGAGGGAAAGAATGAGCGAAGGAGGAAGATGGTACGTTCTCATGATACGCAGTGGGAATAGTAACTGTGGGAGAGAATTGCATAGTGATGTTGATAATCTACAATTTTCCACAGAATCTTAGTGAACCAGAACTGATATCAAAGATGACAGCGAAGATTCATTGAGGATGATACATGAAGCAGCGAGACGAGCATTCCTCACGGTTGGAAAAGTTCTCATAAAGGGGGATTTCAGTTATGAAAAGATAAAGTCGGAGAATGTAGAATCTCATGGAGGCAGAGAGTCATGGAGACTCAAGTATTCAGGGTGTATGCAAAAAAGTTTCCTTTAGCAGCACCTTACCGAACACACCAGAATCAGAGGGACTGACACACCATCACTGCTAGATCTTATCTTCACACGTAGTAACGGGGAAATTGAGAGTATCAGGTGCGATGCAGCAACTAGAAAAAGTGATCATCTAATGCATAAGTTTGATTATGTGGTAAATGTCGACGTAAAAAGAACAGAGAGGAAACCAGGCGCCAAGAGAAGATTTAAACAAGGACACTACAGAGGACTAAAGAATCTCCGTAGAAACACTGATCGAAAAATTTTTTGTTTACGCGAAATAGGTAATTTTTGTGGAAGTTTTTGTGAAATTTACAATGAAGGAGTGGGAACACGGATACCTTTAGCTTCAGATGCAAAAGGAAGGTTGATTGGGAGAGATTTATGTTACAATAAAAGATGTTAGAAAACGAAAGAGCTGAATAATTGTATTGAGGAAGATATAGGCGGCACTTCAGCCAACCAGCATTTGAAAGTTATAGGACAGAATGGATGAGTGGGGCAAGATAAAAGGAGGAACAAAGTATCTTTGAAACGAATCTTGTGGACGAGTAAGAAGATAATGTAACGATGAGTGTGGAACTGAATAACATGTTCAAAAGTGTTTTCACTGTAGAATACACTATAGTCCCAACACCAGTGAGATGGAATGGTATTAGAATTAATAGTGATTTGTTACAGGAACAGGTTAGAGGCCTCAACTTTATGTACCAAGGACGAGAGAATAGTAAAGGGTAATGACGTCAACTGAATTCTTCTTTGAGAGACGCAAATAAAGTACAACCAGAGGCCATAGCATGAACTTAAGTAAGAAACTTGACAAAAAAAAAAAATGCAAATAAGTGCTTTTGTAGTGTAAGACTGTTGGATGAACGGAAGAAATCAAGTGGTGATTTTGTGAATGTGTACAAAAAACAGAAGTTTAAAAAGTTGATTGGTATTGGAAAAAGTTCAAGGGATGGGGTCCTGCCAGTGGAGAACTCCCTAACCGTACTGTACATATAGGCAGTTACAGATAGGTAGTTACACACACTTTCCCTACTTTAACCGCCCTTCCAGTGGTGACACAAATCAACTTATTATCACTTCACCACCAACTGTAAGAGAATTTCCCACCTGAACACTACCTCTCTCCCAACCTCCCTACCAGCCCCAGCGCCTCAAGACTCAGCACAAGAATCTGAATTCACCAAATGGTTACACAGCCATAAGGTAAAGCTTTCTGCATCACCAGGCTTACTGATGAAAGTCTTTTGGGAGTTTTCCCCTGAGCAAGCCAACTTTCTTGCGCCATCACCAGTGATTCTTCCCAGCACTAAAAATGATCTGCTGATTGGAAGACTTCGCATGTTCCCTCAACACTCGCAGTCAACAGACCTGCAGTCTGTCAGTAAACTAGACCCGCTGCCATCACTCCGATTCCCTGTTTACAGCTTGACAACTTTTTTTACTTGTACTCAAACAGTGCAAGTTACGCAAGACGTCAGCAGTTTCGTAGTATGAAAACCTCCTCTATCCATCACTACCTTATCACCCGTTAATAATATGTAACACAATAATGAGAAACGCAAAACGAAAGAGACTTTCACCTTTGTTGACTTCCTCAGGTTTTCTACCACATCTTCAAAATAATTATCAACAAAGCCATTCAGTAGCTAACATGCTTTGTTCCTTAGCTTGTAGATTTCCTCGGGGATTCTCATCAGGTTGTCTGCTTTCTAAAAACTATCTTCACGTAATGATCTCTAAGGGCATAACGACGGGGCTCTCATGTTTCCGTATTTGGATAAAAGATGCCCTGATGGCTGCAGCAGAAGTACGGCAACCATTCTCCCATTGGGATCAGTGTTGACAACAGCTCGTCTGACAACATCGCCCTCCAGAACACCATTGGACCCCCGACAGTCATGTCATCATCATCCTAGCCAACATCTCTTCCAACCATGTCCCGCCTCACTTGCTGATCAGTCCAGTATGACAGCCTAAATTGGAAGGGATGTGTCAAGTCTTCCAGTTGTCGTATTTCCGTTAATCGTCGAGTCATGGCACTTGGACTCCCTGCACCTAACTCATTACAATTGCATAACTTTTATCTTTCTTACAATCTCTTGTGCTTCCCCGACCTGTTCCTCCTCCTAATCCTCTATACAAGAGTACGGTGGCCATACAAGATAATCCCCGGCCTCTCCGGCACCACCTGTTACGAGGCTCCCACCACACTGATCCTCCCAACTCCAGCCATCAGCTGAACCTCATCTGACAGTTCGGGGTGAAGCCACTGAACCATATCCGCTACCGTTACTCCCTGTTACCTGGGATCCCTCGCTCCCGAGTTGCACTTCGGTAACACAGCCGCATCGAACCCGTACTAGCTTGTGCAGACTACCACAAGGACAACCCCTTCCCAACCCTCGTGCACATTAATGGTAAGCGGTGTGTTGTCCTTCACCACAGTGTACATTTGTGTAAAGACTCCAGGTGACACCCCTCCCGCTTTTTGTATCCACTCTCTTTAGTGCTGTATTGTATTTTCTTTTCGTATATTTTTCGGCCTTTGACTGGAGTCCGATACTGTTATCATTGTCATTATCATCATTATCATTATTATTATTATTACTATTATTATTATTATTATTATTATTATTATAATCATTATCATTATCATTATCGTTATCATTATCATTATTGTCACTCAGTATTGGTAGTAACCTTTGATGGAGAACCATATCTAATGCTTTTTGAAAGTCAGGTTAGATGACATCTGCTGCTTTATTTTCGTCAAACATGTTGGTTACATCATTAAAGAAATCAAGCAGATTTGTCAGACATAAGCGATTTCATCGCAAACCATTACTGAGAATCGTTTATCAAGTGGTGCTCTAAATAGATTACAGTTCTATCTCGAATGATGGTTTCCATTGGTTTACCAACTACAGACGTTAAGCTAATTGGACGACACACTCCGAGCAATGTAAGGTGAGCAGTGGACGGGACCCAGGTGGGTGGGATAATTAGTCTAGTAAGATGAAGATCGCACATAGCAATCAATTTTGTTATTAACGGTGAAACTCAAAAATCTTTATGTCTGAGGATGATCAAGAGAGCATAAGAAACAAGACATACAGTAAGACGTACCTTAGAGGAAAAGAAAGAACGAAAGATCCACAGAAAAAGGAAAAAAATATAATCGTAAAAATTTGTGAACTGCCCAGGACAGCGACCTCCCGCCGCTGCAGATATCTTTTTTTATCAGTAGGTGACTATAGGGCAAGGAATAAAGCAACTGTATGATCAGTAAAGCATATTAAAAGTCAACGTAAACGTGATGTCAAAGACGCGCTAGACTGAAAAACAGAGGAACATCAGGAAAAGAAAATCTTAGCTGTACATCGAACCAACTCGAGCAACGCCTGTTCCCAGGTAACCTAGGCCATACTTGAGGAATTTATAACCGCTGGAAAAGGAACTGTTTCAAATAGGAATGAGTCTGAATTTGAGATCAGTTTAAAGAGTAATAAAGATTATACAGTTAAAGGGTTTTCTTTTCGGAGAAGTAAAGAATGATGTCACGCTGCAAATGTATTAGAGATCCTGGAACTGATGTAGAGGTTGAGAGGCCGGTGGAGGTGGATCATGGAAACAACTAAGGAAATACTACGGTAACTGTATTGTGTGTGAAGGGAAACAGGAGGAGGAGGAGGAGGAGGAGGAGGAGATACGGGCATGTTTAATGTCAGGCTCAAAGATACTCAGGGGAAAAGAACTGGACGAAAAACCAAATCTCAGGTAACCCAGTAATGGTCCAAGTAGGCGGCAAATCTGTGGCCGAGGGGCATGGATACTGGAAAACTAGAAGACTAAGAAAATGAGAACAGAGTCAATGAGAAAGATGTTAGGAGGCAAAATGGTAGAGTGACGAAAAAAAACACAAACAAAAAAAATCAGATGAATGTATAGGGACTGTAAAGTAACTGTTGATTAAGGAGCACAGGTACTAGGGTGGTGACAATATGCAGCAGTTAGCAAGCAGCTTGTTGAGACCAAGTACTGTGCTGTAGCAATAGTGAAACAGAAGGTGGAGAAGTACTCATTAATGATGACGTATGTTGTGAACGAGGACCCACATTTAGTTGCAAATGGGGGGGGGACTAAAAAAGACAGAGATGTGGTCAGTAAAAGATGTCAGGAAGCAAAAGGGCGTAGGAATGATACTGTGAAGGATATGTGGCGAAACTATAGCCAGTATTTGATAAGCATAACAGAATAAGGACTAAGAAACAGAGAGAGAGACTCTGAAAAGAATAATGTGAGCAAGGCAGAAGATATGAGCATGGCAAGAAATATTTTGAGGAAGGTAGAAGATAGTATTATGAGCAAGGCAGGAAATAATATTGTGAGCAAGGCAGGAGCTCATTTTGTGAGCATGGCAGGAGATGCTGTGAGGAAGACAGATCATATTTTGAGCAAAGTAGGAGATAATTCAAAACAGCTGATAATACAACTAATCAGACTAAAGAACATAGAGGAAATAGTTGTAGATGACGCAGTAAAGGTACGCGAGGAACTGAATGACAAGTTGAAAAGTCTTTTCACAGTGGAAGCCACTCTAGCTCTAACACCAGTGGCATAGAGAGGGTAGGAGGTCTTGCAAAACATTGAAATATCTAGAAAACACATAAACACATTGCCCAGGATCTCGACCCCAGGTAACGCTCATGCTCCTGATCAAGTTCCTCCATGTGTGCTTGAAGGGCCGCTTAAAATATTGCTCAAGATGTCGCTGGAGGGAGGAAAAGCGATAAAATAGTGGAAGAGGGCAAATGGTGTATCTGTCTTCAGGCAAGAAGACCGGAAAGATGCGCTGAAATACAGACCAAAATCTCCGACGAGTGTGGTCTGCGAGATACGGCCGTGGATCATTAGGAAGCAGCTGGATGACTCCTTGCAAAGGGGGAAACGGCCTAAACGGAAGATCACGGACTAGGGGAAACGAGTTCACGTGTAACAAACCTTTTAAAACTTTTTTTTCCTTTAAGTTGGAGGCTCCGTTCACAGAAAAAAAAGCCCAAATGAAGGCCGGACCTTAATTGAAATATAGAGGTGTATGGGAAAAAAAAAGGATAGACAAGGGAAAGTATTTACGTATTTTGGAGGAAGTGAAAAACCTGTCTTTTATAATGTGCCAGGTCATAGTTTTAGGGACAGACACGAGAAGGTAGAGAGTTCAAGAGGTTCGAGTATAAGGGAGTGAATTCTGTACTGGACAAAAGAGAAGGTTGGCTGGATTATATGTATCTGGACTGCCAAAAAGCTTTTGACAATGTATCACACAGGAGGCAGGTAAAGAAGCTGGATCTTGAGGTAGGAGTAAGTAGGATTCTACGTCGATGGAAATAAGATTTTCTTTGTGGATGGAGTCAAAGGACGCACATTGAGCCTGCTCGACAACGGCTGAGTTCACCAGAGACGTGTAACAGAGTTTGGTCCTGGGAGCAGTGGTTTTCTTGTTCTGTGTACATGACTTGCCAGAAGGGGTACCCTAACACGTGAATTTGATTGCTGTTGATGCCAGGATCACGAGGAAAGTACAGAGTGACAAAGTTTGCATCAGTTTACATGGGGACTAAGACAAATTTCAAAGTTGGCCTGATTCATGGCTAATGAGATTCAACCCAACTGAATGAAAAGTGATAAGGGCAGAACACAGTGATAGAAGGCGTCGATAGGAATATTATCTAGCAAGAAAAAGCTACAGGAATCTGTTTGTGATCGTAACTTTAGTGGTCGACGTTGTCCCTAACGTGTCGCCAGATAACAATCTCAGGCGAAATGTAAAGGATTCTAACTTTATTCTGGTAGATAATACAATTGCATTCAGGCACATGGATAAGGAAATATTCAGAATACTGTTTACATCCTACAGTATGCCAGAACTGGAACATGCTTCTCAAATTTGGTCACCGCACTTAGAGCACAAAAGACTTGATGGAGGAGCTCCAGAGGAGGGCAACAGGGATGTTACCAGAGAGAGAGAGTAGAGTAATGGGTGACTGGATCGCAATTTTTACGTTTTTAACTAGTGTGATAAGGTCGAGAGTGAACAGTTTATTCAAGATGCAAGGGTAGAACAACCAGAGAACATACCATGAAATTAAGCTTGAAACTTGTTGGAAAGGATACAAAGTACTCTTTATGGTAAAAGAGTACTGGATAAATGAAGCAAAATGTGTCACAAATTGTGAATTTGTAAAGCATAAAGGAGTTCAAAAAGTTGTATCGTGAGAAACTCCAAGAAATGGGGCCCCACGAGTGTAGAATTTCGTTCCCATACAGTGCAAATAGGTAATTACATAAACTGCCCGACAGGCTCCTTCAGATGTTGTTTAAGATTGAAAGAGCAGAGAGTTCGGTGCCAAGGTGGTAAAAGAGAACGAACTTTGTGCATATTTTGAAGAAAGGCGATGAGGGAAGGTTCACTAAACCACAGGCCATGATCACTGACACTGTCCGTTATGCAATGGAAGAGAGAATCAGAAAGACGGCGGGTGAGTCCCTGCAAAAGTGACAACCTTAGTAAGAAGCAACTCGAGTTCAAAGAGAAGATGTCCAACATGCCGCTTCTTCTTGGCGTCTATTAATGGGCGAGAAATATCACTTCAAAACTAGTAGAGCATTTGACAGTCGGTACCCCACGGGAGAATGAGAAAGGAAAGAGGTTTCCCAGGCAGGCATAAGGGTAGGACTTGTAACAGCTTGTCAGTTACTTTTAAGAAAAGGGGACAAAACACACGTGCCACAGATACTTTTTCAAATTGGATTAAAAAACCAGTTATTTCCTGGAGGATTAGGTCTTAGCGTCCACTACTGGTCCCCCTTATTCATAATCAGCTTGCTTGATAGACTTGAATCATGCCTTAATATGTTTGCCAAAGGTGGTGATTCATGAGAGAGATGAGCGTCTGAGGTTGTGGTATCCTACAGAGACTCGTGCGGAAAGTATCGCGGGTGACGCACGCCGGTAATATGGGACTGCGAAATGAAACCTAGTTATGACTGTTATCGTGTACAGAGGAAATTACAGGAACCCGCTTGTGATAGGGACCAAGAGGTTATTTAGTGCCCAGTCTGTCAGCAAATAGCCACAGATGGAGATCTGGAAAGGTTAAATGTATGATTATCAGCTTGGAAACAGCCCTCACCTACATGGATGATATGATTTTTTAGCCAAGATCTTTTTTTTTTTTTTTTTACAACATCCGAAAGAGCTACATTGGGTTTTGGAACTCAGGTTTGGTCATCATACTTGAGGATAAATATATTTCATTAGGGAAGATTCATCGGCAGACACTAAGACCTTTTCAAGGAGTAAGATATTCGAGCTAAAGGCGGTATTACGGTTCACGGTCCTTTTTTTCTGTGCTTTATGCTCCGGGAAAAAAAAAAGAAAATCATCAACGATAAGGCTTTGAGTGCACGGACGCCAGGTCTTGAACGAAATATAGAAATGCCGGAGGGGAAGAGGTGAAATAGTACAAAACTTCTTGAGGAAGAAAAATCATGACTTTCTGAAAAGGATGTGTCGTAGTTGTAAGGAACAATCATGAGAAGGTAAAGAGTTCCAAAATGAATCGGCAGACACCACAGCGGCTCCTCAGAGGAGCTGCCAGTTGCCACTCAGTGATCATCTGACGCAGAGGCTTCCCGACTGTTACATGGTCTAACTAAAGGAGGCTGACAAACAGCCTGTTCTGTGTTGCCAAACGAAAGTAATATCTATAGAAGTGGGAAAGAAAACGAACATTGCAGCAGGGGGAAATTGGGTCAGGTTTTACGGTAACTGGAAGAGTTCAAAGATCAGATTACTTTGGGTTCGTATCTTGTTTGTAGACATACAGCCTCTCCAGATCTGACATTCGTACTCCATGCAAGGAAGAACAAACCTTTTGTGTAATCAAAACCATCGCCGAGAAGAAAAACATTTCATCATCTGAATCTGAAAAGAATTATCAGTTTCTTTGAGGAAGACTTAGTTGTTTGTTTAATGCTTTGTTTCGCAAATAGATTAAATGTTACGAATGTACCAGTTACGTTTATTGTGTTCAGTGATGGAATCACAGAGCTAGCAAAGGAGATGGGAAAGTTGCTTGAGATGTTAAAAGGACAATTAGGAAAAATGTGTGTTTTAGAGGCATTAAACATAGTTGCAACTGCTGCACGGAGAAGTTCCTTTCCAAATCTAAGTTTGTAACAGCAGTCATAGCGAGACGAGATGTGCATATAATGAGCGGATTTAAAAGAAATAGAGGATCGCAACGTTGAAGAAATGAAGTTTTAGATAGAAGGAAGGAAGAGCGCACGCGACAGGTATATAGAGCCCTGATTGATACGGCTGGTGGCAAGGAGAGAGGAGGAGGAGGTATATTCATCCGTTATTATGGGGGTAGACCGGCCAGAACGAAGACCAGACATGAAACAACACTGATGGAGGAAAATCAGATTAGGGGAATTTGGAGATTAGATCCTGATGCCAGACCGTGCCGGAAGTTGTAAGTATATCTTTGTCTACAACGTGAGATTCCCCAGTGTCTCCTGTACAGACATTAGATAGATACGAAGAGCAACAAAACGAGATGCCGGAGTTTGGAACGGTCACCTTCCTTTGGGAAAGACTGTGAATTACTTGTTTCCAAGGCTAAGGAAAGAGTGTCGATTTTTAAACAGAAAACGGAAAAGAAGAGGAACCTTGAGCGTTAGTTCAAACGCAAGCTTCTGTATAACACTTGGGGGGAGGCCATTTGGTTCAGAGATCTCGCTTGTGCCAAGCGAAAGAAGCGCATTTTGGATAGTACGAAATGAGATCATATGGAACGTCATAGGAGGAGATGCGACATGGAGTAAGGATGTTTTAAGATCATCCAAGATGGAGTTGCAGGAGAAAATGGGATCCAAAAAGAGTTTCTTTGTCCTTAGAAGAAACAGCCATAATGATGTAGGAACGGAAGAGCAGAGGAAAAGAAGGACGTCAGCAGATTTAATGATAATTTTGGTTAAAGATGAGAAGGATCGGTCACTGGAAGGAGAGGAGAGGCCGCAACACTTTCTTCGAACAAAAGTGAAAAGAGCTTTATCTCGTGAACAACATATTTGCATTGACATCGTGGGGAGATGAAAGGCGGAGGAAGGAGGGTTGCAAGGTCTCTTACCTGAATGGCCACAGAACATGAATGGTAGAACCACAGTTTGGAGGAGAAGGCAGTCTTAGAGGAAGAGGAATTACATGCTTCTATTCCCGGTACAGTAACCTCTACTGTACGCTTACCAGAAGTAAAGTCATCACCCTTTTTTTTTTTTTTTTTTTTTACAGTGCATTAATCCAGTTAGCATTATCGAAGTTCCAGAACTGGTGTGTCAATAGCACAGCCGGAGGAGGTACGGGGTAGTAAGGAGACATGTACGAGGTTGTGGTCAGACTGAACTTGTCACGGACGAGATTGTGTTAATATAGGGTAAAGGACTGAAAGGGAAAAAATAGATCCAGAGTGTTGGGAAAGTGGTTGTGGTTTGGAGTTTGGGTTGTGTGCTATCAATAATTTGCTTTAGATCATTAAGAAAGGGAGACATGGAGAAGGATTTCAACCATTCCCTGCCTGCGGTATACGTTGAAATCTAAGTAAAGAACCTAAGCTTGAGGATGGCTCGGCTTCTCGTGTCAGGAATTTAGATCTTCAAAGAAATTTATAATGTTCGTGGAGTTGACTAGTGGAGAAGATTAACAGAACAGACCAGTAGAGGGGACAACACTGGAGGCTGGCAAATAACTGTTAATCCACATGATGTCAAAGTTTGGAGATTCCATGTCCATAAGACTGTGGAGCAGATGTGTTGGTGTTGGAATAAGCATGTACTTCTGCTCTGGAGCGAAATCGTGAGTGAAGGTGATTTTTGGGAATAAGGAGGGGATATTCTGAAAACACCATTGGTATAAAGAAAAAGCGAGAGAGGCATCCAGTGTTCAAGCACTTCAGTCGATTGACTGTTGAAGTTCACTGTACCTTTGAAATAGGAAAGAACCACTTAACTGAAGAGCACACTAAGAAACGAAGAAAGAAAAAGAGACAAAAAGATGAAGACTTATTTCACCTGTGTTACAGAAATGGACAACTGAAACAAGGTAAGTAAAGAGACGGTAGAGACATCCTGAAATACATAATCTGCACACTTGAACAAACACACAACTGTACACACACGTCACACACATACATACACAAACGCACTCACACGACACCTATACATATATACTTTCATACACGTATAAAGAGGGAAGGTAAAGAAAGAGGTAGATGTGTTTCGGTAATTGATGCCAAAAAGCGAAAGCTGCTCTGCAATGCGCTGCAACAAAGATAGAGGCGGAACCCCAGCCAGCCTGCATTTGAAAGAAGGAACAAAAGAAACTTCTAAGGAAAAATTTATTGTGGATAAAGCGAGATAATCCATAATTTCACCAGGAGTAAATGCTCAGTTAAAGAACAGCTAATCAGTCTGAGGAGTTCATAGGGAAGCGTTCTGGTGGATGATGTAAGGATATGTGAGGAAATGAATGACTAAGTGCTTTCACAGTGGAAGACACTCTAGTCCTAACAACAGTGAGATGGAATAGGGAGGAGGTCTTGGAAAACAGTGAAATAACTCTGAGAGACATTAACAGAATGATAAAGGATCTTAACCCCTACGAGGCTCTTGATGAAGTTTCTCCATATGTCCTAAAGGTGTCCGCTGCAACACTTAACAGACCACTTGCAGTGCTGTTCAGGATGTCGGTTGTGAAAGTTAAGGCTGCCAAGAGAATGGAAGAGGCCTACCATAATACTTTATCTATAAGAGAGGGGACCAGGAGGACACCCTTGACTACAGACGGTCTCCGTAACGAGTGTGGTATTCAAGTTACTGGAGAAGATAACTAGGTGACCTGTTGCTGAGGAGAAACTTCTTAGCAACGCGGGTACAGGAAGAGGAGGTCTTGTGTAAGAATCTCTTATATTTATACGAGAGAGTGAGCTCCGTTTAAGACAAAACAGAAGGCTTTGGTGGTCTGACACTGTACCACACAGGAGTGCTGATAAGAGAGCTGGGTCTCCAGGCAGAAATAAAGGAGACGCCTCAGACGGATGGAAGATGATCATGGAGGAAGGGAACAAAAGGCGCATGAGAGAGTAGCCTCATGTTCTGTGCTGGGCCCATGGCTCCTCTTAATCTATGTGAATGATTGCTGAATGGATTGGATTCCTACCTGAATATGTCTGCAGTTGATGCCAAGGTCATGAGGGCAGCGAAAAGCGAGACGGATTGCATCAAGGGGACCTAGAGAAACTCCAAATTGAGTCTGATACATTGTTGATCAAGTACAACCCGAGTACATGTAAGGTAATGAGGATGGGACACAGCGAAAGTAAGGCTTGATATCGATCTCATCTAGAAGGAATTAACCTCAGGAATCTGTGTTTGTGAGAGACTTGGCAATCGACGTCGTCTCTAACCTGTCGCAAGATTTCCCACCTTTGGAGAACAGGAAAGAAAGCAAACTGTCTGCTGGCATGTATCAGAAAAGCCTTCAAGTATATGGCTAGCCAGTATTTAGCTAGCTATTCACGTCCTACATTAGGCCAAATCCAGAATTTGCTTCTCAAGTTTATCAGTTGCATACAAATAAACACAAGGAACTAATAAAGTCCAGCGGAGGGCAACAAAGCTGATACCAGAATTAAGGAGTTGAATTACAGGAAAAGACTAGAGTTCTCAGGTTTGCCCACTGTGGAAGAGAGAAGAATGAAGGATGATCAGATCACGACCTTTCAGTTTCCAAAACCAGCTTGACGACGTAGACAGGGAACACTTCATCAAAAGGTGCAAGAACAGAACAACCAGAGGCTATCTATCTAAATTAGGAACTTGTTGGAAAAGATGTAAAGAAGTATTGTATAGTATAAAATTACTGGATGAATAGAATACTGAGTAATGATGCTGTGAATATGGACAACGTACAGAAGTAAAAAGAAGCTGTATGATATTAGATAAACGTAAAAACATTGGTCCCCGCAGAAGCAGCACCCCTCCCCGTACTGTAATAGTTACCTAAACAGACAACTCACATACACATGCAGGTCTCCCATGAAGACTCACTCTTGTGCACATAGAGCATATCCTGACACTGACATAATGCAACTATTTTTGCTTATATAGAATAGCACTGTACAGGTAAAGACGCAGGCGTAGAGAGAGAGAGAGAGAGAGAGAGAGAGAGAGAGAG
The DNA here is from genome assembly GCA_038088735.1 of Panulirus argus. Classification (NCBI taxonomy): domain Eukaryota; kingdom Metazoa; phylum Arthropoda; class Malacostraca; order Decapoda; family Palinuridae; genus Panulirus; species Panulirus argus. The sequence goes on along the minus strand of JAYMFT010314209.1, from coordinate 10,241 downwards.
AGAGAGAGAGAGAGAAAAGGGGGGGGGGGGGATTACAGATAATCATAATCATTGTGTTACGAATTGTGTTGATATTTTAGTTCGGGAATCTTTGTTGACAGTCGCTGTTAGTCTGGACTCGTCGGCGCCTTAATGACAGCGGTACCACCCGACGGGACGTTGGTCTAGCCTTCGACCTCATACCTAAAGGTCGAGCCATCAGACTCATGGGTCGTACTGTCGTGCTCAAGGCTCGAACCATCGTGCTCAAGACTCGCACCGTCGTGCCTAAGGATCGTACCGTCATGCTCAGTGCTCGTGCTATCGTGCTCAAGGATCGCGCCATCGTGCTCAAGACTCGTACCGTCGCGCTCAAGAATTGTATCATCATGCTCAAGACTCTCAGCGTCGTGCTAAACACTGGTATCGTCATGCTCAAAAGGATCGCACCGTCGGGACCAAAGCTCTTACCGCCGTACCGTCCGACTCTACGTTCGTACCTTCTACTTAAGGATCGTACCTTCGTGCTAAAGTCGTTCCGTCGTATTCATGGGTCGTTCCGTCGTATGTTCGTGCTTTAGGATTGTACCGTCTTGCTGAGGGTGATTACGTTTTGCATGGTGTTACTCAGATGTTTGCACTCGTTAGGAACATGTGATCATTATCTTAAAACAAATGTTCTTTTTCTTTTTTGAGGAAAAATGAAATGATTGGCAAAAACGTCTACTTTAACTGTCAGTTACGTAATTAGGCAGATATCAGCTGTCGTATGTCCCCGTCAAGCAGATGTTTGCTTCCATAGCTGGGACTGGGAGGAACCTGCTTTGTCGGCTCACATTTAACCTTTTGTTTATGTAAGGAGTCGCTTGGTAACCATCGAGAGGCTGACCCACCGATCAACCACACCGCCGCCGCCACCACCACTGCCACGGTGGAGATTTTCTGATTTTTCGATCTTTTTTGTACTCGTTCGATGTCCAGTACGTGGGGGGAAAATATCGGACGCATTTGGCTCATAGGAAGGGCCCTTGAGGAATGATAAACGTTTTTATTCAGTAGATGTTTTTATGTTGGCAGCCATATGTATTTTTTTATATAAGTGATAGGTTTTCCTCATTTCGTACCCAGCAGCAGCAGCAGCCACCACACACACACACACACACACACACACACACACACACACACACACACTGTGGGTGCATATTAAGGATCCCCAAGCAACAAACAGTGTGAGTGACTGATAACGGAGGGAGTATGCAAATGCGTTAAGAAATAACGTAAAGATGTGTCACTGTGAGTAAAGGTGTAAATGGTAAGATGGAGATTATAGAGAAAGTCAGGGGCACTAAAACTAATGTACGTAAATGTAAGGTGTGTGGCAGCTGTAATAGAAAGATTAGGTAACTGGGAGCTCGAGAGACGTAAATCTTTGATCATCTCTGGACACCAGATAAAGAGGGAAAGGGAAAGAACGAAGAAATGCTCATTTAATAGTTACTAGAGGCTGTAGAATTACCAGATGCACTTTGTGTGATAAAGGAGATAAAAACTGGTAGTTATAGTCGTCTCGCCCGCGGATAATTAGGCAGACAGAGAAACTTAAAGAAATACAAAATTCAAAAGAGTATTCATCAACCGTGATACCTTAGGGAAGAGAAAGTGAAAAGCAGTGAATACAGTCAAGAGGCAAAAACCAGGACCCCATACGAGGCCGTTGGACAAAGCGTCCCATATAGTGTCGCAGAGACGTAAACAACGATAGGCAGTGGTATAGACTATAACTATCCCTTACAAATGCTGATGGATTATTATTACATGGTAAAGAGCTGGGATTTTGGGATCGTTTAAGGGAAATACACTTGATTTTATTGCATTTATGGAACCAACCATTACTCAGGAAATAAGGTCTCACATTTTCTATCTAAAGCGGTGTATAAGAGTAAGGAGGGAAAGAGAAGAAAAAGGGGGAGGAGGCTTGACTCTTCTTATAACACCTAACCTTAAGGTTCAGGAAGCTGTAGTAGATGGCCAGTTCAGACAGCACATGATGAGAAGAGTAACTATAGGAAGGAAGTGCCTATATAGTGGTGCTGGTGATATGTAATCCTCCAAAAAATATAACGATCCAGAATAGATATACAATGATAACAACGAAGGAACAGTCAGGATGGTACGAGAAGCAATAAGACATATACTTCTCAGAGAAAGTGAAATATTAATTATGGGTGATTTCGGTTAAAAGGAAACAGACTGGCGGGATTAGGATTCACTTGTTGACAGGGAAACACGGAGCCACAAGTTCCTAGGGTGGGTAGTGGAATATTTCTTATACCAGCATGTTAGTGAACATACTAGGATGAGAGGGACTGATTGACCCTCATTACTAGGCCTTATCTTCACACATACTAGCATGGATATTGAAGATATGATATACGATACTTCACTTGGAAAAAGTGATCATATGATGCTCAAGTCCGATTATGTGGTAAACGAGAAAGTTAAAAGGCAGGACTTGAGGAGGAGATATAGCGGTGGCAACTAATCAGCACGTTACAATTTCTTTGGTAAAACTGATTCGGATATGGAGTTCAGTAGCCAGGAATCAGGGTATTGTCGTGAAAGGTCCTGTGAAATATGCAATAAAGGGGTGGGGACATGTGTACCTATAGTCACCTAATATATCGGGAAGGTTAAGAAAGAGAGAAGAACGGTTTGATCAAAGATGTGTGAAAGTAAGGGAGCTCAGAGATGCGCAGTGGCGGAGATATAGGCAACACTCCAGGTAGTCAGTTTATAGAAGGTAAAAGAGGGCAAGGAATGAGTATTGCACGATAAGGAAGGAGGAACAGAGAAATTCTGAAAAACAGAATAATGTGGACAGGGCAGGAGAAAATCAGAAACTTCTCTATAAACTTGTCTGTTAAATAGCAGCTAATCAGGAAATGAAAAACAATTTCAAACATGTTTTCACTATGGAAGACACTATGGCCCATTACTAGTGATGTGGATTGGAGAGGAGGCTTTAAAAATCATTATGCTGTTGTTACGCACCACGGTTAACGCTACACTAAAGTTAAGGGATTTAAAGTAAATACCAAGAATAAAAGTTGTTTACATTAAAAGAAACAAACACAAAAATTGATGATTATTCACATGGCACAAAAAGTTACGTTATCACTAATCCAGTTAAGTTTTCAAACCAAGAAAAATCTCTTCCTTTACACAAGCACAATAATGATAATGATAATATCAATAATAGTCCTTTTCCATTTTAACTATGGGCGATTAGATACAATAAATAAATGCAGCGCATTTCAATGATTACTACATGGCAAGAGAAAATACACAACACAACTTAACTCTGCTGTCAGCTCTGAAAGAAATCAGACACAACACACTCATGGTATTTATAGGAGGTGGAAACTATACAGGGTACGTTCTGATTGGTTAGTAACAACAAATATGGAAATGAAAGGCTGACGTCACTCGGGCAGGCCCACATCTCGACTGTGATTGTTTAGTGGTCGCCCCAAGCATGACATAAGCCAAGTATTGCATCAGACGCCACGCATTCGACATGATTCATCTTGCGCCTGCTGCCCTTACATAACACGCCGCTTCACGCTTGACTGCATCCGCACCTAAACTGGACATGTACTTGCTTAACAATATGATACCTGTGCAAAAAAAATATGATACGCTACACGCTGAAATATACAATACCGTAACACTATCTAGAAAAGACATATATTCCTACAAGGCTCATGGTCCTGATGAAATGACATAATATATGCTAAAGGTGTGTGCAGATGCACTAGACAGACCTCTTGAGATACTGTTCAAAACATCGCTGGAAAAGAGCACACGTTACACCTATCTATAAGAAAGGAGACCGGAAGAGGCTGAACAAGAAATCAGTCTCATTGACTAGTGTGGTCTGTGAGATACTGGAAAAGTTAATCAAAAATCGAATGGATGACTTTCTACAGTGGAGACATTACCTAAGTAAGAGGCAACATGAGTGAAGAGGTCATGTGTAACAAGCCTCCTAGGCTGGGAAGACTGTCTGAATTTTAACAACCAGAAAGCATTTGACACTATGCGGCATGAGAGGCTGCTTGAGAAGTTGGAGTACCAGGCAGGAATAAGGGAGAGAGATTTTAGATTATCTTTATGGAATGGAATAAAGGACACATGTCAAAACAGCCTTTGGAGGTCGCCAGTGGAGTACCCCAGGGTTACTGTTTTGAGACCATTATTCTTCTTGATATGTGTAAATAACCTGTCCGATGGTTTGGACTCTTACCTGAATTTGGTTGCAGACGATGCAAAGGTCATGAGAGAAGTGAAAAGCGAGCATGATTGCATATCATTTCAAGGAGACCTAGACAGACTTCAAAGTTCATCTTATACTTGGTAATGAAATTCAAAAGGAAATGTAAGGTGATGAAGTTGGGACTGAGAGAGAGGGATCAATACGAGTATCATCTGGCAGGGAATAAGCTTCAGGATTTTGTGAGAAGAACTTGGGAATCGACATCATCCCTAACCAATGATGAGAGTCCCACATAAGGAGACTAGCAAAGAGACAAACTGTCTTCTCACAAATATCAGAAAAGCTTTCAAGCATATGGATAACGAAATATTTAGCGAGCAGTTTATATCCTTCATTAGGCCAAAACTGCACCTTAAGGAGCACAAAGAGGTAATAGAGAAGATTGAGGAGGGCAACAAAGACAGTGCATGAATCAAGAGAGATGAGTTACAGAGAAAAGGTAAATTTCATCTTTGAATTTGCCCACTATGGGTGAGGGAAGGGTGAGGGTTGACCTGATTACGACATTCAAGTATTCAAAACGGATCGATGACAGTAAAGTTCTTCGGGGATGTCGAAATAGAGCAACCAGAGGATATATCAAGAAATTAAGTAAGAAACTTGTTTAAAAAGATGTAAAGAAGTATTTTTATGGTACAAGAGTGGTGAATGAATGGAATAGAATGACTGAGAATATGGTTGATGCATACAGCATACATAAATCTAAGTTAAATGGTACTTGAGAATGTTCAGGGGATGGGGCCCCCACGAGAGTAAAACGTTCTCCTTTTACAGTACAAGTAGGTACCCATACACACACACACACACACACACACGTCTTCTACCATATCACAGTGAAGAGTTTACATATCGGCATTTGACCTTTATGGCAGGTGTGGCCCGACTGGGAGCTGTTTCCTTTATTCATCTTTAAATTCCCTTGAAGTACCGTATGGTAAAGGAGTTTTAGGCCATAAAAGAAAGAGGATGGATGCGTAAGAAATGAAAGCCTGAGGACGGTGTAATGTGAGGAGGATTGATCGTGTAAGACATAACAGTTTAAGAGAGTAAGGGTGTGCTAAAATGGATTAGACGAATGGTGGAGATGAATGAAGAATAACTAAGAGGATATATGTGTCAGAAGTGAAGAGAGCCAGGAAAAGAGGGAGGCCGAGAAGATAATGGAAGAAATGACTAAAAGAGGCTTTTAGTTATGAGAACTTGAACATGCAGGAGGGTGAGAGGCGTGCACGGGATAGAGAGAATTGGAGTGTTGTGATATACAAAGAGGTGACATGCTGCCAATGGGTTGAACCAAGGCATATGAAATGGTCAAGGTGAACCATGGAAAGGACTGTGGGGCTTGGTTCTGGATCGAGGATTTGGGTTTTGGTGCATTACAAATGACGGCTAGAGAGCTCATGTGAACAAACAAGGCCGTTCTTTGTTCCTGGGATTACAGCGCTAACGTCGAAAACAGCGAACGAGTATTTAGTATATACTTATTTACATCATACTCCAAAAGTCCCTTCTATATTTATGAAGCGCAAGTAGTAGGTGCCCGGTTTCTTTGTTGTGGCAATTGCATCATGCGCGTGAAGGGTCTTGGAATATCCTGAAGCGGTGTTTGTGGTGGTGTAGTGATGGGGGATGTATAGAGCTTAAGCAGGAGAATGTGACTCGTGTTTGTCTGGGGACTGTTGCTTCTGATGGGTGTAAATCGGGTGAATTGAAGTTTAAGACCGAGTTGGAAAGTCGGTTGTTTAGTGCTAGCTGTGCTGTTTCAGTGTGTATGAGTTTTGTCAGTGTTATACTTGCTGGGACTGGGGAGGACCTGTGGGGAAGATTGCTGAAGTTATGAAGCAGAGGTAAGCTTTCTATTTTTTTGCTTGAGAGCTGGTGGTTAGTTATGGAGTGGTTAGGATGGAAGGGGTCTAGTTCTGTAGCACAGAAGTGAGTACTGAGCATGTTGACGTGGGATTGTGGATCTTTGTTTCATTGCGTTCGTACTGAGTGTCTGTGGTTGCTTGGCAGCCAGTGATTGTTCTGGGTGTTCTGTCTTTTGTGGTTTGCAGCTTTGATATATTTGTTTTTGAGAGGGTGGGAGATCAGGCAGATGGGACGTAGTTTCAAGTGGAATGGATGGATTGTCTGTAAAGGATATTACAGGATTCTTTATCCTACCCATATTTGGTGCCAGTTAGTGTTCTGAAGGCATTTAGTTTGTGTGTTTCCTTTGTGTTGATGTTATCAATGTGGGGAGTGAATGTCATACTTGTGTTGGATGTGATAGCTGTAATGGTTGGTGCTTTGTCCAGTGGAGTGATTTTCCATTCCAGGTGAGTGGTAGGTGTGAGCCCTGGAATCATGTCTACCTGAGGTTAGAAGAGTGATTGAAGACTCCAAGGAAAAGTGATTGCGGGTTTTGGAAAGCAGATTTTGTATTGTTTATTGTTTAGGGTTTCCTGGGTGGATAGGAGGATGTGGTTCTGACCACATCTTTGTATCACTGCCGGATTGAATTGTAGCGTTTGGAAACTTAAGAGTGGGTGCGAGAGAGATTCAGAAAGAGATATAGACAGAAATTAGGATTTTGCACCTCTAAATCTAGCAAGGTTATTGCTTCCCCATCCTGATATATTGCACAGGTCCGAAGTAAGAGAGGGAATATGTTCAGCGCAAGAGAAAGAGCGAGTATTAGAGTGAAGAGTAGGAGGAGGAAAGTGACTTGAAGTACTGTGTGTTGACTGGAATCAATGGTGTAAAAGTGAATAGGGTTAGAGGATGAAGAAAGCTGATCGTAAATGGAGTGAGGAAAGTAGGCGATAGGAGAGAATCCTGAAGGATATTACTGCTGTCAGGAAAAGAGGGACAAGTAGCTGCATTAGTGACTAACGCAGTGGACCAGTTTCGGGGAAAGCTGTGTGTTTGAGAACAGAGAAAATAAGAAAAGCCAAAGAAAGGAAATTTAGAAAGCAGTGACTTATGTGCCAAACCCTCTCACATGTTTTGGAGATGTCGAGGGCCAGGATGAAAGGTTCATCAACATCCTTGAGAGACGAGGACCAGAGGTGAGTCACATGAGAGACATCCCCAGTAGACTTTGCGCTGAGAGAGTTGCATTAGTAATCTGAATGGAGGGAATGGTATCTCAAGTGTCGAAGAAAAAGCTGAGAGTTAAGTTAGTTTCAGAAACTTTGGAGATAGCAGAAGTTAGAGCGACGGGGCGGTAGCTTGAGGTGTTAGAACGGTCTCCTTTCTTAAGGATGGACTGCATCAAGCATGTAACCGAGAAGATGGGAGAGTTTAAGTTTTACGACAGAAACGAGATAGGCAAGCAAGGATCAGAGGAGGAGGTATTCTGTCCGAACCATCTGCCTTACCCACCTGCAGCAGGGAGAGTACTAGGAAGATATGTAAGGAAAATGTATGAGTTGGAGCTCCGGTAGCGGGGACTAGACAAGAATTAATCAAAGGTGGAGTTGGAGAAGAACAAGGTATCGAAAAGACCGACTTTATCAGCAGATTCGTCCAGCTGAAGGCTCCACACGTGGTATCCTCACGTAATCATGATGGTAATGCACTGTCTGTGGTCATTTTGTCGTGTGAGTCTGTTTCCAGTGACTTGTGCGTATCTGGAGCCTTAACATTAAACACTGCCACCATGAGAAACATGTCTAGTTTGAAAGTCTTGAATGTTGATCTAAAAGTTATTCTGTAACATAACGGATTCACTCTATGGTCTTCCTAATAACAACAACAACAACAACAACTGCAACAACAACAACAACAACAACAACAACATGACAACAAAAACAAGAATAGTAATGAAAATAATAATGATGATAATAATGATGATAGTAAGTATGATAACAACATCAATAATGATGATAGTAATAATAACAATGATAATAATAATGACAATAATGATAATTATCATGATGATAGTAATAATGATAATAATAATTATGAAAATAATAATAATGATAATAATGATAATAATCATAATAATATCATCACCATGGGTGTTTAATTTGTTCATGGATGAGGTGGTGAGGAAGGTGAATGCAATGGTTTTGGAGAGAGGCGAGCATGCGTTTTGTAAGGGGTGGTGGCTGAGGAGCGAGTCAGATGCTGTTTGCTGATGACACAGTGCTGGTAGCAGAGTCGAGTGCGAAACTTTCCTCTCTTCCAAAAGCCTCTGAAAACTTCCACCCTCGTCCCCATCAAAAAAGTGGTTAGACATCCCACCACCTGCTCCTTTCAGCACATTTACATCCAGAAGTTTCTCTTTGGCCCACTTATCAGTTAGGAAATAGTACAGTAATACCTGATTACCATCAACCCTGTTCGCCCACGTGTACTGAAGTATGTTCCGCATTTCATACCAGGTATTTCCAGTCACTAGTCCTTCTTCAGCACTCAACTCCAAAAGATGTCCACCATTTTCGTTCACAATGGGTACCGCATGCATCGTAGGTATACCCTCAACTCTTGCATTCAAATCACCCATCATTATTACAAGATGCCTCACATCAAAATTACTGGTGCACTCAGTCATCTCCTCCCATAACACTAGCCTGTCTTCCTCACTCATCTCACTGCAAGGTACATTAGCATTGACAGTCACTCACCTCTCATAATCCCCTTCGGCATTTTCACCGACATAAGTCTGGGGTTTACCTTACACTCCTTCACGCATTCCTACAACTTCCGCATAAGCAGAAATGCTAACCTCTCCTCTGTTTTCACCCAAACACTAACTCCAGATTTTACACTTAGTAGATTCCTAAATCATTCTTTCTCTTCCCTTAAGCTTTGTTTCACTCAGAGCCAGAGCCTACGGTGTCCTCTCCCTAAACGCAAAACCTGTATTTCCCTTATCCTGGGTATATTCCAGCACATTCAGATATCCTGGCTTTAGCGTTCGAGGATGATGAGCACTCCTCGCTTGACTACTTCTCTTCCATCCTTAAGAGATACAAATGCAAAAAGGGAGGGTTTCCAGCCCTCACTCTCTCCTCCAACGACTCGCAGAGAATACAAGGGTAAGTTTTTTTTTTCTCTTCTGTCCTCAAGGTTCCACTACCTTCCTTTCGATTTATAAACAGACCGTCTACTACTCACTGGCACGTGTGTTCCCTCTACTGCTTTGAAGGGTTTTCTGAAGCTTTTTCAAGCTACTTTGGTGTCATTTTCATTAACCATGTCATCCCAGCTTTGCCTGTCAAGAAAATTGCGAAGATCATTAAAAGTTGCACATTTAAAATCGGGTATTTTTTAGCGTCATGTTGATCAACATTACATGCAGTATTTGGAAGCGACCTCAAAAGTAATTTGTTGGTAATCACTTGTACCGTCACTTGTACCAAACTTTTCTCCAACTCCAACATTATTAACGGGATCTTCATTTGCAGTAAGAACTAAATCTAACATATTCTCGTCACGAGCAGGTTTCTCGACTAATTGGATTAGGGCATTATCAAGCAGATTTTGGTAAAGTCCACGCCCGGAGCTATTGGAAAAGGATTTACCCCATTTAGTTACCGGTATTGTAAAATTTCCCACCATAATAGCATCTTGTTCATTACAAAGATACGTATTTTTATCAACCCAATCATATACGTTCTCCAGATCCATGAATACTACATACAAATCCTTCTGTTTGTCTATATCTCACATACAGTCCTTTAAGCAAACACCTGATCCACACTTTATCTACCACTCCCGAAACCACAGTTCCTCCCCAGTCTGATGCTCTGTACATGCGTTCACCCTCTCAATCACTGCCCTTCCATACAACTTAGCAGATACACTCAGCAAATTTATCCCTGTTGTTCGGATACTCATCTTTTCCCCCTTGCCTTTATACAATGGCATTCCAAATGCATTCTGATATATATATATATATATATATATATATATATATATATATATATATATATAT
>JAYMFT010314198.1:0-10080 GCA_038088735.1 Panulirus argus | reverse complement strand
CAACCTTTCCTCACTCATTCGTTCCATATGTCCAAACCATTTCAACACACCCTCTTCTGCTCTCTCAGCCACACTCTATTACCACACATTTCTCTTACCCTTACACTGTATTTCAATTTCTAAAAGTGGAAACAGAAATTCTTTATATCATTTGATATAAAAAAAATCAGCTTAATGACAAATGCCTGAGATATTTTTCTATTACCTTGGATGAATTACTTCTGGACATGAGCAAAGTATTGAAAGATATTGACAAAAGTAAGACAGAAAAGAATTACAAGTAGTATCCCCTACCACCCCATGTGTGATCTTTTAATTTCAGGTCCTGTCTATAGATGTCACTGATATAAGATTGTACATACTATGCTTTACTTAATGCTTTTCATGAGAATATTATCTTTCATATATAGTCTACGACAGAACCACCAAAGGATGTAACATGAAATAAAGCTAGAAACTTGTTAAAAAAGGTGTTAAGAATTAGTTTTATTGATTAAGAGTGAAGCATAAATGGAAAAAAAAATTGACATGAAATGATTAATGCAGATCGCATTTACAGATATAAGAAGTTGTATGAAAGTAGGGACTGCTCAAGAAATGGGGCTCTAAGAGTGTACAACTCCTTCCCTGTACAATGCAAATATATGATTACAGGTGTTAAACCTGGATAATAAGATAAAAATAAGAAAAATATTTATTTTCTCCTTGTACAATACACTAGAACTAATGTTATATAAACTTTAAAACATTTGCATTGATAATGATTCATACACAAATATTCACAAAAACTATTACCTACATCACTTTTCTTTATAGAAAATAATTGGTAGGTAAGACCTTTCCTCTAACTCATGCAGCTCAACTGAAAAATGTTGTCAGTGGAGAGTCATTGCAGATTTCAGTTCTGTATCAGAGGTTCAGGTTTCACAAGCTCTCTAGCAGCACAGCAATACCTTGGCCACCACCAATGCATGCTGAGCCAATGCCATACTTGAGCCCAAGGCGTCTGCAACATTAAATGAATATTAGTCAGTCTGACTTTCCTTCTAACTGAACAATATCAAACAAAGACCTATACATACACAAGCTTAAAAATCACATGCAGTTGTGAAAAAGGAACCAATGACCTCTAACTGATATGATTTGATTCCATAGTCTCTGTTAAAAGTTTAAACTACTTTAAAAAATCAAGATTAATCACTTTCTTGATACCTATAATATCTCTAGCCTATGTTTTGTAAGGAAAGACTAGGACAAGAAATACTCAAGAGATATAAGGACAGTGTAAAATACAACCACTATAACACCCTCAGAGAAAGCAGGCCTTAGTCTTCACTTTCCCTAAGCACAATGTCCTCTGTCTTAAATTTCACGATCAAAATTCTACTGTAGTGATTTCTACTATTCCTGAATATTTAAATTTATCCATTACAAATTAGTATTTCATTGAAACTAAACATAATATCAGGCTTCTTATACTTGACACCCTCAGCACACAATCAAGTATGCATAATGACAGGTTTAAAGATAAGTAAAGAAGTGACAATTAATACCAACAGCACATCCAAATTACTATGTCTCTGGGAATACAACATTTTTCTATTTACTTGATCATTTGAGCAATAATCACAAGGTTTCAATAAGCTTTAGTGGCAGACAAGTAAATAACTTTGGTATGGACAAATTAAAAACAAGAATTTTGAAAATTAAGCTATTCTGCATGATAATATGGGTAAAATCATCAAATTTCCATAATTCTTTATTACAAGCATCTACATACCTATCCCTCGGACAAGTTTAACAATGAGTGACATGCGATTTCCATTTTGGGCCAGATTGTCATGGACACAAGATGTAAATTTGTGGATTTTTTTTTTCATAACTTCTACAGCTATCATGGTACCTATAAAAATGCACTGAAAAATGGAAAGTAATCACCTCCTATGACTAGGTAATGGTGACCTACATTATATTACAGGCAGAACATTAAAGAAAAACTTGGCTCTGGCCATATCTTAAGAAGATAGCTTACTGAGAGTTTCAACATTCATGCATGAAAAAGTGAGTGTCACATATTAGGTCACTATGATCTACATTTATGTATGACAACATAAATGTGTCTGTCATACTTTATGATTAAAACTTTTAAAAAGTTTCATGATACATGCAGTATGATTTTGCAAAATTAAAGCTTACCCCTGCTTCATGCTTCGACAAACTATCCTCATAGATTCCCTATTCCCTATCAAAATAACAGTGACTAAGCCCATACACAAAGAAATGACTTGACAAGCACTTAAAAACCACCCCTGAAATCCAGTCTTAATTCTACTCCATTAGATATAAATCCATCTGAAAGTACACTCCCCAGGCATGTTGGAGAGCACTTTCTGGACAACATTCATCTCTACAATACTGAAAACAGTGATTCAACATACAGGACCTGTCGTGCCTAGGAAGTAAAATCCATTCTGCAGACAGTGAACACTTACTCCACAACTAACCAAACACACAGCATCAACAAACTTTTTGACCTCTGGTCCTGCTTGTTGGATATGGTTAGCTTCCTGTGTGCTTTGGCAGCTCCATAGAAGGGGTTCTTGGGACAGTAAAGTAAGTAAGGAGGCCAATCTTAAAGTCTTATGGAAGACAGAGCTAGGATACAGTTCTCAGAACCTGAATATTTTGGAAACACAAAAACCAACCAGGAATTCCAAGCCTGAGTTTCAATTTCCAGTCTGGGTATCACTGGATCATATCTCTTTAATGACTCTGTAAATGCAATTAGCTATCACTAAGTGCTAACTAGTTGTGTGATACTACAGCTGTAATAGCATAATGATTATAGTGACATTACTATCCATACAAGATGGGCATCTACCATTACAAAACAATTATGCAAGATCTTTTGGATACTTTGCCAGGTAGACATATTGGTCAGCATGGAAAACCAGAAAGAGTTGCAAGTTCGACTAATTTAAGACCTTCAGATTTCTTTTAGGGTGTACTGAGAGACAAATTTTCAGCTCCTAAAGCTGCAACATTAGAGCAAGTGAAGTTAGTAATCACTAACAAATCTTAATGCACCAATGAGGAAAAGGCTCTGCCGAAAAAAAAAAAGTCCTCAAGCACATAGAGAAATGTATGACGATGAATTACTTTCAGTCTGACAATTTGCTATAAACTACATTTGCTTTGAAATATGAGTTTTATTTTTCTTCCACTCCAGTACCTTTAGGCCAGTCCTGTGTAAGACAAACTTTGAAAGGACAGTAGAGATATCAAGAGACATATCTTGAAATGGATACAATGAACTGGAGCTTTGAGGAACACTAGAAAAAAATGTTATTAACGTGTAATGTAAGCTAACATAATCTAAACTGAAAGAAAAGAAAAGAAAAAATCTGCTTATATGGAGTGTCAGCAGGGATAAGCAAGGAAAATTATGCCTTGCTATAAGAGTTTACTTCATTTAACTTGATGTATGACAGGTTATCAAATCTGATTTAAACACAAAGAGTGAACAAAGTTGCTAAAATAAAACAGAATTTACAAAGTGAGAGTCAGTGCTGTCAATATGACTTCCTGCACTTTAAACACTCACCTAATAGAGTGAACAACATGAGCAGTGATGCGTGAACCACTGGCTCCCAGTGGATGACCCAAAGCAATAGCTCCACCACTCAAATTGAGAAAGGCGGGGTCCAGGTCAAGTTCACGTTGACAGGCAATTGTCTGAGGTGCAAATGCCTCATTGATCTGAGAAAATTTCATCTTTTAATACCTAGATGGAAAAACATGTAACATAGATATCAATCAGTTTCTTAATTGCACTTACCCTTACCCAAGTTCATTACAACATCTATACTTCTGTTACCTATAAACAAAATATGAATCATATTTGATATAGAAACTTTCACCTATTGCCAGAAGTGGTGCAATCCTTCCCATAAACTTCATTCACTATTCAACTTAGTTCCCAATCTTATCACTTACCTCCACCAAACCAACATCTTTCAGCTCCAGACCAGACACTCTGAGCAGCTTCCTAATAGCAGGTGCAGGACCAATGCCCATGATGTGTGGGTCAACACCTACCACAGAATAACCCACTAAACGTGCCAGGGGCTTCAGATTTTGTTCATTACATGCCTCTTCTGATGCCAGCACCACAGCCCCAGCACCATCACAAATCCCCTGAAAAGCTCATTACTGTATGAATCTCATAAGGAAGAACTCAAATTATTTAATAAGCATGCAACTTCCATTGAATTAAAAGGGAGGTCAATGCAGTGTTCCTTTCAATGTATAATATTTCCAAGGTCACTACACTACTTCATATAGTCTGGGTTATAATATTATTATTTTTTTAAACATTGCCAAAGGTGATCTTTCACTTAGGGTGTAACCTCAACGAGGTGGAATCCAATAACATTAATTATGTTCTAGTTAGGCATGAAAAGAAACTTATGGAGAGAGTTTTTTCAATTTTTGAGAATATCCCAAAACAGAGTGTACTTCAGGTACTAGATAGCTGCATGATGACATCCTCTGAAGCACAAATACTGTATAAGTAAAATATACAATGGTCTCACTGAAAGAGCACTAACTTCTTGATTCAACAGTTTATTAGCTATAAAGCTGTTGAAGCTGATGACATAAACTTAAGCAGAGACACTAAAGATTCACAGCCTCCTGTCCAAACTACCACATCAAACTACTTCTTGAAATCTCATTCACACTCCCATATTCTTTAAACAAAGTATCATTTGCAAATGTCCTACAAAGTCATATTATCAATGGGGTTATGCACATGCACCTTTGTAATGATTTATTCATATACTAACTCCATCACAACTTCATTTCCTTATATATCTATAGGATAAGGGCTATTTCATACATTCTCAATATACTCTATTTTTAGTTTTTACCTCTCTAAACTACGAAAAACTTATGATTCCCATACATGCTGGTCTTCCTCATGTGCATTGAATTCACAAGGGCCAAGACAAAAACAGATGGTACATATACTAAACAAAAAGTTCATGTTATCATTCTCTTAAAAATATTCCCATGCACTTGCACGTGGGAAATGGGTCAGTAATTCACTGTCTGGCATGCCACTGTTACCGTGGCCCCCTTAAATTTCTGGAAAAAGTAGCTTAACACTGTAAGTACTTAAAAGGTACAGGCTATTTGGTGGTAACATACTAATTTGTTTCCAGCTTATAAATTTAGCTGTTTCCTTAGGTTGTGTTCTCAGTTTAAGGATGGCTGTACATAATTCTAGCATGCCATTTTGCAGGCAGTTGTTGGGGTAGAGCTATGCTAAGTGTACACTCTGGTGAAGGGTGGTTCTTTCCCTCTTGTGAGTCAGACACTCTTAAGATTTTTTTTTTTTTTTTTGGACTTTAACTGTACTCCTATATATCTTTACCAATGTATGATCACTCATACATTCTGCAAGACTATACCATCCGGAAAGACTTTCATCCATGCACCTTTTTGACAACCTTCAAGGAAAACCAAATGCTGTTGGCATGTGTTCAGCAGTGCCAACTGAATGGCAAAAGCATGATGTAAGTACTCATAAGTACATACACCTCTCTACTGTAAATATACAACAAAAGTCATCCATCTCTACAGCTCTTGATTTTCCTTATCCTGATATATGCACATGAATTTCACAGCCATAAATCAGTGCTGGGATAATTACATCAAAATTTTTCTTGTACCCTCTAGACAAAAATGTTTCCCATTCAACAGAGCTTTTAGTAAATTTACAATTTTCCCCCATTGCAAGACTCTACTCTCAATTTCAGTTTTCCTATTTCCATCCTTACAAACCTTATTCCAAACTATGTACACTCATTCACAAACTCTGGTTCTTCATCATGCACACTGATTTTATGATCTGACCTACCATTCTTTTTAAAAACTAGTGTCTAAATTTTACCTGCATTCATTTGTAGCATCCTCATCCTAAAAGCATCATCTAAATGGCTTGTCACTTAATCCAACTCTTCCTGTGATTTAGCTAATGAAACAGCCTCATCTGTTTACAAATATGATAACATACTTTCTATTATTTATTATAAAGCACCTGGAACTCTAGCACATTAAGACTACACTATAAACAGAAGTAGGGAGAAGAAAGATTCCACTGGAGTGATAAGTTCTTCAAACTAAATTGTACTCAAATGATACATCCTTGCCAAAGGTGACTTTTCACTTGTGTAACCACATGTAAACAGAGTCTGGGAACACTAATTTAATTCTGTTTCTGCATGAAACTAAAACATAACTTTCTTATCTACAGCATATTAAGTAAATGGACTAAGAAGCCAAATATTTTCAGGATACATTACAAAGAAAGCATATGTAATATCATCTTATCATAATACAATACTTTAACTTACAGATGCAGTACCAGCGGTTACAGTTCCATCCTTCTTAAATACAGGAGGTAGTTTGGCCAAACTCTCAGGTACAGTCTCTGGTTTTGGATGTTCATCATCAGTCATATCTACAGGACCCTTCTTTGTCTTGATAGTAATTGGTGCCATTTCACTATCAAAGTGCCCATTTTCCTGAGCTAAAGAAGAAAACATAAGAGGGAAAATAAAGAACATGAACAGTATCTCAAAGATGTCTTTCTATGAAGCAAAATACATTTCCAATGTTACACTTTCACTAGTGCTAAATTGTAGTATGACCTACCTTTGTGTATTAAACATTCTCAGTCAAAAGATATCTTTAAGTAACATGTTATGGATCATTATGCATTACAAGTTCTACTCATTAACTAAAGCAGTTTTATCTACAACTAATTTTACTTGCTTCTCGTCTCTTTTTCAGTCAATGATCCTCTGTTTTCTTATGTTAATTAATTATTTTTCATGTCATTTGTACGTGTACAAGAGAAACACAATGGAAATAAGTGTTTTATGCTTTTTTGTGTTATACTCAGCAATATATTTATATGTCATCTTACATATACTTTTATTGCCCAATCAATCAAATAAAACAGTTCTTCATTTAAAAACTTACCATTTTTCCAATTCATCTGACTCCTCAAAGCAAAATCATCAGCATCTTGTCGGGTAACATTGTACTTTGCAGCCAAGTTCTCAGCTGTTATCCCCATGGGGCTATTGCAGTAGGGATCTGTGAGAGATGCCCACAGCATGTCCTGCAGGAATAGATTTAGGAATATGTGGAAAGAGAGGTCACTAACTGGGAAGGCAAAAATGGGTATGTCTGAAGGTACAGAAGTCCCAAAGATGTTGTACAGATGCATGGCATGGGCTGCAGACGAGAAGTTAGGTAGAAGGTCAATGTGGTGGAAATGAAATGTATGAGAACAACATGTGGTGCAAGGTGAGCTGATCAAGCAAGTAATGACAGGGTAAAAGAGAGGTGTGGTAATAAGAAGAGAATGGTTGAAAGAACTCCAGAGGGTGTGCTGAAATGATGCAGACATATGGAAAGAATGAATGAGGAGTGGTTCAAAAAGAGGATATATGTGTCAGATGCGAAGGGGGACAAGAAGAAGGGGGAGACCAAATTGGAGATGGTAGGATGGAGTGAACAAGATTTTGAGTGCTTGGGATGTGTAGATGCAGGGTGAAAGGCATGCATGGGATGATGTGAACTGAAGCAATGCGGTTTACATGAAGTGACATGTTGTCAATGGACTGAACCATGGCATATAAAGCAGTTAAGGGAGACTATGGAAAGGTCTGGGGAGCTTGGTTGTGGATAGGGGACTGTGGTTTCAGTGCATCACACATGAGAGCTAGAGAATAGATGTGAGCAAATGAGGTCTTTTCTTTGTCTGTTCGTTTTGTTAACTTGCTAATGTGGGAAACAAAAAATATGAAAGAAATGAAAAATAACTTAAAATTTACAAGGGTTAAAGGTACTAAAACATGCAAAAATTCAGGAATACCAGTTCAGCTTGACCTACCATATTTACCTGATTACTGTATAAACTGCTCATTCAATCAAAATAAAAATGTAAGGGTATGACTTACAACAGAATACATTATCATGAAAATTATAAGAGAGTTTCTTAACACCATCACCTTACCTTGGTTACCATCACCAAGAGCATTATCATGCTGAAACTTGCTGTTTTCTTTTAGCATTTGAACTTTTTTTCATAGTTTTTGGGGGTTTCAGTACATTTTCAAATACACGTCGCTAAGTTTCATAAAGCAAAGATGTCAGTGACTGATATTTGCCATACAGGCTTAGAGTTCTTTTAGATATGAATATTCAAAGTCAGAGTAAAACAAACTTTTAAACCTAGCCATTCATATGTGAAGTATAAAATCCATCAATCAGCATTTGGCACTTGTCTGTAGCACTTAGTATTTTGGGTGTGTACTTTAAACTCTGACAGTGAAATGTAACCTTTTAGAATCAATCATTCATATGTAAAATTTAGGTCCATTAATTCAAGTGTTACAACTCTTCCATCTTCTGAAATCTAGGTAGTAGATATATTGTAACTGAATGAAACACTTTCTTTACTGTCTTATGTTCATTACCCCGAGAATTAATTGTGAGACTAAACCAATATTATGTACCAAACTGTATGAACTGTAATATTATGCACTTAACATCATTTTCATCCATCCCCTTTCACATTTTTGGATGACTGCACCACCTGTTTGTATGAAATATATGCCAGTGATGCCTACCTGATCATATTATTTTCATTTCCAACACACTATGGCTATGGTATGTATATATATATCTATGATGCCCGTTCCCTTTGCGAACTCCCTGAAGGGGGTGGCCACAGCAAAAGTCTCAATAACTGGTGAACTCCAGTGCCTCTTCTTAGCCTTTAATGCCTCACCCTTAACAGGCCACTGGGAGAAGGCAACTCTAGTGCAGTGTTTTCAGAGTCTCCTACCTAATGTTCCTAACAACCACTACTACCTAATGTGTCTAACTACTTCTACCAAATGCTTCCAGCTAATGCTCCTATCTACTTCTTTTACCTAATGTTTGTATCTATTGCTCCTGTGTAACATTTGTTCCTACTACTTACATCTCTGTCTCCAAACATTTTGCCAAAATGCAAGGTTAGCACACAACGTACACCAACAATGACGTAGAATTATACCTGCTGGGACTCGGTAAGATCAACCGCACTGCAGTTGTCTCTGCTCTTTGTTTTCAAGCGCTTAAAGAAAATCTGTACATGTGCTATATACTGGCTATTTTCAATATCTTGCATTAATTATTATCTGTTAACAGTACTATTAACAGACAAATTTAAGATAAAAAAACCTATGTCATTTCATATTCACTAATCTAGGCTCTTCTGTCTGCTAGCTTGGCTTGTTTCTGACAACTTTTCTACAATGTTTCTAACTAAGCATACTGATGTTTCATATAACTGAAACAGACCTTTATAACGAGAAAAAGACATACCACATGGCTAAAGTTGGTTATGACTTTCAAAAGACCTAAGTAAACTTCACACCCAGATGAAACAGTTGCTGAATCAGATAATTCAGTATGGCTTGGAACATCCTACATCCTCTCTCACCTCCTTACTGTATCTCAAGCTTCCAGCACCATATTTTGCAGCAGGTATTCACTATATATCATACTACACAGAGTATGGTCTGTGTATTTTTGGTGGTTTCGTACAGTCATTTAGCATTTTTCTTATACTTTTCTGGTATCTGGTCCTCAACTTTATTATTCGCTTTGTCATGTGACCTTGGCATATTTAAGGGAGATAAAGGACAAGAGAAGAATTTTGAACATGAAGGTAATTTTGATATGCAGTTTCAAAGTGGTAGCTAAACTTTTGGGTGTGGCTCAGAATAGAGTTCGAAGCTTTCTTGTAGAAAATGTGTCCAAAACTCACCCTGAGGCTTTCAATAGAAGGCAGGTTATATAGAAATATATATGGTAATGTAACTGTGTAAGAGTGAGCCAGTTGAACTGTTTTCATTAAATAAAGTGTAGAGCAGTATTTTTTTTTTTTATGCTGAAGGCTCCAGTCACGGACAAAAGTCCACATCAAGGCCGGGCCCTAATTGAAATATAGAG
>JAYMFT010314187.1:0-10080 GCA_038088735.1 Panulirus argus | reverse complement strand
TGGTTTGGACATATGGAACGAATGAGTGAGGAAAGGTTGACAAAGAGAATATATGTGTCAGAGGTGGAGGGAACAAGAAACAGGAGACCAAATTGGAGGAGTGAAAAAGATTTTGAGCGATTAGGGCCTGAACATGCAGAACGGTGAAAGGCATGCACAGAATAGAGTGAAATGGAATGATGTGGTATACTGGGGTCAATGTAATGTCAGTGGACTGAACCAGGGCATGTGAAACATCTGGGGTAAACTATGGAAAGGTCTGTGAGGCCTGGATGTGGATAGGGAGCTGTGGTTTCAGTGCATTAGACATGACAGCTAAAGACAGTGTGAGTGAATGTGGCCTCTTTTTGTCTTTCTGGTGCTACCTCACTGGTGCAGGGGGTGGCAATGCTGTTTCCTGTGGGGCAGGGTGGTGCCAGGAATGGATGGAGGTTAGCAAGTAAGAATATGTATATGTGTATATGCATGTTTATGCATATGTATGTATATATGTATATGTTGGTATGTATGTGCATATATGTGCATGTATGTATATATGTGTGTATTGAGTGGATGGGTCTTTCTTTGTCTGTTTCCTGGCGCTACCTCACTGACACGGGAAACAGCGATAAAGTATAATAAACAAAGAGTTTTTTGGGTCATAAATAATTTGTCAATATCCAAAAGACAGATCTGCAGTTGGTTAAATCAGTTGACATAATCCCTTGTACCTCCTTCACCCCCATATTCCCAGTCAGTCAGTAGTGGCAGGCCACAGTTCCTATTCAGGAGTTTTGTGGTGGAATTGTGATCACTTATCTGGATTTATTATCTTAAAATTGAAATGGCTTGGAAAGGGCACACAGGAATTGGTTTGGAAAGGGCATACAGTTAAGTCACAAGAGTTTGTGAATTAATCTTAACAATTACAGCTATGAGTGCATCTGTACATTGCAGCTCCTTTGCTCTGGAACATATAAGAATCCATGACAGAAATTCCTATGGCCAAGAAAGACTACAAAGCTCAGCTCTGACCTCAATAGAAATAACGTATGTGTTGTGGGGATTCAAGATGATAACATAATTGAGAGTGTTGGAAAAATGATTGTGGCAATCAAAACTAATGCTGGGGGTTTCATTTATTTGTTCTAGATCATTAAGGAGAGAAAACAAAGGGCTTCAACTACACCATAATCATTCTGACCAAAGCCTAATCAACCCTTCTGGTGTATGTTATAATTCCTTGCAAACAGGATTTCAGCATGTGGATATGAAAAGAGCAATACTTCTTGGCAGGAGGTCAAACAGTTGAAGAGTTGTACATAGCTGGAGGAAATCAGGATTGGGGGGAATATGAAACAAAAGAAATGACAGAGAGAGAGAAGAAAAATTTTGAGCTAGATGGTTTCAATGTTGGGAGACTCAAGACCCACACGGTGAGTAATAGTTGTTGTTGTACTACAACTATCAAATTCATCCAGACATACATTACACTTGTCATTGTAACACTTCCTTTTTCTAATAACATGAAATTTGGATGTGAGTAGAAAAAAGGCCACAAAAAAATAAATAAGAGTTTGATATCACCATATGCTTTTACTTACATCACTTGGGTTATATCCATTGCAGCTCAGAGTGACTTCTTCATAAGTAGGAGGTGGAGTAGAAGTTATTAGCTTTGTGGTGGACTCTTCTGAGATATATTCTTCCTCCTCCTCAGGTATTTCTTCCTTTCTTACCCCCTCATTGATACCAATTTCTTCTCCTGATGCTTCATACTCAGAACTTTCTGATGGTCTAAAAAATTCCGCATATTAAAAAGATGATGAAGAGTAAAGCATATGATTGTAATGCACAAAGCCCAAACAGAGATAAATACATGTGCATACATTATGTTTATATCTATCATATCAGGTTTTAAAAACAAAGGATCATCCTCAATTATTTTAGAAGTTTAACTACCCATACCATGTTCGGTTGCTAACAACCCAACAGCAAGATTCAAATACTGAATACAAGCTACAGTGTTTGCTAGAATATTGGCTTAGAGGTCAAAAGAAAAAGCTCTGCAAGGAGCTTGACAGAGAGAATGTGAAGAAGTACTGCTTTAGTGTAAGCGTGAATGGTTGGAGTAGACTAAGTGATGAGATTGTTGGTGCCAGCAATATGCAATTGTTTACATAGTTATTTGATGGTAAAGAAAGTTAAAAAGATGAGGTTCTACAAGTGTAGATCTCTCTTCCTGTACTGTGCAAATAAGTAAGTACAATGAAATATGCCAGTCTTCTATGGTGGTGGTGATGGACTTCAATTAATACAGCTCATAACAATATGGACTTTGTTTAGACACTAGCTTGTTGGCTAAAATAAACAGTAGTTTAACTTGATACAAATTATCTAACTGGAAGCAGTTAAACCATACCCAGTTAAAAAATAGGAATTACTGTGGAATATTTGTTTTAATGCAACATAATGCATCAAGCAGGGTCCTAAGCAGGAAAGTGCTGCCAGCTGGGAGCACACATGGTTGACATTTATCATCACTTTCTTCATTAACTAAACTCCAGAGTTCAGAATTTTAATAATCTGGAATAAAATAATGTATAGTAACAAACTAAACCTATATGAATCTAAAAAAATGTGACCTAGCTGAAGCCCAAAGGGATTCTGAAGTTTCAGTCACAAGGTGCACTCACTCAAGTGTGACAAGTTTTGATCTGGTGAGCACTTGCAGAGGCAATAGGTTATGATTCAGTATCTGATGTATAATACCTACAGTGCCCAGATCATGCTCTTTTCTTCAGCAGATGTTGCAGATTTACATGTTTCATCTATGCTCAGACAGGTATGTACGTCATGAATCAGCTGCATACTGTGACTGGAAACATAATATGCTTTGATGGGTGCACCCCAGGAGGTGGTCCGTGAAGGATACTGTAATTATATTTGCCTGCAGTGTGCTGATGACCTCCAGGGAGTCACTGACTTAAGTTCTCACAGAGTCAGTAATTAGCTGTATGTATGTACAGTTATGGGGAGGGCATTCTACACTCATGGGGACCCATCTCTAAATTTATTGTCAGTGTTCACAATTACTTCACTTAAATTGTTTCATTCATCAACAACTCAGTTACAACAGATGTACTTTGCCTCTTTTCTGTCTTATTTGTTGCTGTATCTCAATGCTCTTCCTTAGTTTACTTCAAGGAACAGTTCTGTTTCAACACCATCAATATAATTCAATATCATACCGCTTTCTTCTCTCTTTCAGTGTAGGCAGATTCATAACTTCTATGAACTAATTGTAAGGAAGCTTTCATTTCAGATATCCTCTTTGTAGCCTTCTGGTAGACTTTTTCCAACAGATCTATATGTTTCTTGAAGTGAAACTTCCAAACATGATATGCATATCCTAATCTAGGTCTAATATATGCTGTAAATATTTTACTGAACATTTCTTGATCCAGGTGCTTAAATGAAGTCTTAATACTGACCAATTTAAAAATCATTCTATATGGTCTTCTAGTGAAAGGGAGATTACTAAATCAACTGCAAAATCCTTTTTACACATAGATTCTTGTAGTTTGTCTCCTGCAATTTGATATTCATAATCAGGCCTTCTTTCAGTATACCCCATTTTCATTACCTTGCACCTGGTCTGAGTGAACTTTATTATCTTTCCAAATTTCAGAAATACTTTCAAAGTTAGGGCTTTGATGTAGATCAATGTACTATGCCTATTATACTATTACCTATGGGGCACTAAAGGCTATGAAGTGGTAGTGGAGTTCTTTAGTTATGGAGACCATGTTGCCATGGCCACCCCTTTGAGGGAGTTCCAACTGGAACAGGCAAGAAAGATACAGTTAGATTGATAGATAGATATGCCTATTAATGTCTGAACCCAGACATATAGTCACTAGTCAACCATCTATCATCAAGACACTCTTCAGACTCCAAATATTCAGACATCATACTCCTTTCACCCCTTGTCCTTGGAATTCCTCCCTTTTGATGTTTTTCCATTACATACATCTTACAAAACCTACATGTAATAACAGTCATATCCTAGAGTTCTATCTCTGTCCCTATAGACTACAAGGCAAGCTTTGCTTATCTATATAATGTCTGGACATCACTAAATGCACGGCCATTGTCATGGCCATATTTCCAAGCCAATTACTATTAAAAGATATTTGAATGAATCCAGATAATCAGCCTTCATCTATGAAACAGACTTACCTCAAAGTTTTTACATCTTGATCTAGAGCAGGCATGTTTGTGGTCATTGATTCACCTGCAAAAGTGAAGCTTCTATAATATCTTCTATTTGTTTTGAGTTGCTTTAAGCATTCAAAATAGTCATATAATTTAACATCCACAAAAACATTTGAAAATAGTGAAAGTTCTGAGGGATGAAAAGCCATTCTATCTACCACAGGAAGAGTCTTATCAGCTTATGAGAGAGCATGCTAAGTGGTACAAGTCAGACTGAAATCAGTATATGAAAACATGGACTAGTAGTAAATGGAAAGAAGCAAGAGTTCAAGAACTAGATCAGAAAAAACAAACATGATATTGTTAAAGTAATGGATACATAACTTACTAAACAGGTAAGATCTAACCTAATTTTTCTGGAAAGTCATGTGTAATAAAATAGGAGGATGATAAAATGGGATGGGGATTAGCCCTCTCATCCTCTTACTGCTCTACACCTCATGTGAGGAATCATCAAGGATTTCTCTGTGCCTCTGTAAGGTTTAATGACTCCTGCCATATGTGAATTACCAGCCGATATATGATTCCCTCTATTATCCATAGGCATCATCATATAACAGCTGTAAAAAATATCAAGCGCAACAGTCACATATAAATCATCAGAGAGTGTGTAATTACTATTGTTGTCACTTTCAGAGTAAAAGAAACAATTTTTCTTGTGTCAGTGCTTCTATTTCATATGTAAATAAGATTACATTTTCATTTATTCATGTAAGAAATGTGGTGTCTGTGTAAACAATGTGTAAATACATAAATAATGCATATGATATATTAAAAAAAAAAATCAGGTTTAGATATACATTAAACTGATTTTGAATGAGAACAAGATTGTAGTTTATTTTCCAAACCTTCAGATTTTTTACAAAATATATATATTGTTGGAAAAAGTTTGTGGAACACTTGTCTGGAAGGGAGTCAGGTTATGAAATCATGTTTTTAGACGGTACAAGCGGCTGTGTGAAGTAAAGTTAAGATGTTCTCCCATGGATTCATCTGCTGCCTTGTCCACACATCGGTAGTCAAAGCATTCCACTTTGTGTTAGTAGTATTAATAGTTATATTATCCCTGGGGATAGAGAAGAAAGTGTACTGCCCAAATATTCCCTGCATGTCGTAGAAGGTGACTAAGAGGGGCTGTGGCAGGTGGCTGGTAATCCTTCCTTCCTGTATTACTTTCCAAAGAAGAAATAGCACACGTAACTAAGCGAGGAATTTTCCCTCTAAGGCTCAGTCATCTGTTTTTTTGCTACCTCGCTCACATGGAAAATGGTGAGCATTCATAAAAAAAAATAAAATAAGTGTCTGAGAGAACATGTAAATGATGCATATGGGATGTGTGTAATCACACCTGAAAACAATACAATGTATGTTACTTGTTTAGTTGTATTCAGAATGAAAAACACCATAATCATGTACTACACAATCAAGGACCATCCATGCCACAAAACAAGGCCCCTATCTATCCACTCAACAACTTCCCACACCAGTATTAGGGAAACTTTATACTTTTTGGGTAATTTCTTCAATAACATATGATACTGAGATATTCCATTGGGAAAATTTTTTAGATTTTTCTTCTTCACACTGGGAGCATCATTTCTTTCATTTTAAGGAGTAACAGGATATAATATTACATTTCAAGAAAAACTGATGAATGGCCCATTCAAATAAGAGGAAAAGAAACTGTAGGAAAGATTACAACACCAAATCAAGTATTTAATGAAAACAGTGAGGGAGCAATTACCATAGTGCAGGAAGACAATAAAATATGCACTCCTCAGAGACTGTTAAGATGTAATAAAGGGGGATTTCACTTATATAAAAAAACAGACTAGGAGATTTTAGATTTTCATAATGACAGAGAGTCATGGAGACACAAAGTTCAAAAGTGTAAACTAAAGAATTTCTGTGTTAACATGTCACTAAGCACACTGGAATAATGTCAAAAACCACATGTACACATTCTATGATGTTCAAAGAAGAGGATGTTAATCATGGATTAAGTAGTTAAGGTAGAGGATGTTGTTATAATTAGAAGAGATGTCTGGTAGATGTAGGTCTTTCATCAAGGGTTTGGGGTCAGTGCCTATACTACAGCCATATGTGTTGTAAATCTGGGTCAACAAGATGGCTGGCTTAACAATTATCCCCATTTAGAAAGTAGGTGCTAGCCATCTGATGGAGATGGCAGGAAGCTGGTAATTCACCTGAGTTCTCAAATTGTACCAAATTGACTAATTCTTTAAATAAACCAGGAAATGCCCACGGACTTTATTACTTTATCCATTAACAAGAAGGGCATTAGAGTGTTTGAAAGACTGATTCTACAGTACAAGTAGACCTTCTTACAGCGGTGGTACAGCAGTGTTTGTTCCCAAATATATTCTTTCATCAGTGCTTCAAAGGCTTACAAGTGTCTTACAAGTGCCAATAAAGTGCTGAAGGGTTCCCGAAATGGTGTGAAGTTCTAACATGCAACATGAAGTGACTGCAGCTGGCATGGTGCTTTGAAACACTAGGCAGCTGCACTTCCTTTTCCTCAACAGTGATGGCCGGCAATTACCTTTTTTGTACAGTGTGGGGAGGGAGTTTTATACTCATGGTCCCCATGTCTTGAACACTCTCTACTATCATAAAATCTTCAGATTCATGTATGCTGTCTCCATTAGCCATGTTCTTAATCAGTCTGTTCCATTCATCCACCTCTTTTATGCTATAAAAGTATTTCTTTACATCCTTATTTACAAGTTTCTTACTAATTTCATGTCATGTTATATGGTTGCTCTATCCCTACATCTCCCAAAGAACTGTATACTGTCCAACTTTTTGATCTCTTTTAAAAACTTTCTTATGATCAAGTCACCCCTCAGTCTTTTCCAAGGTGGGTAACTTTAAAAACCTTCAGCCTTTTCCTGTAGCTTAGCTCTCTTAATTTTGTTATTATCCTTGTTGCCCTACTCTGAAACTTCTCTATAAACTTTTTATGCTTCTTTAGGCACAGTTTCCAAACCTGAGAAGCATATTTTAGTTTTTGCCTTATGTATGATTTGAATAACTTGCTATATATTTCCTTGTCTATATACCTGAAAGCTATTCTTATATATTTGCCAGAATAGTCATAATGAGGCTGTCTTTCCCTTTGTCTCATCCTCATTACTTTACATTTGCTTGGGTTGAATTTCATGAAGCATATTTCAGACCAACATTGAAATCTGTCTGGGTTCCCTGTAAGTTGATGCAATCCTCTCACTTTTCACTTCCCTCATGACATTTGCATCATCTGCAAACATATTCAGGTGGGATGATGTACCTTCAGGCAAGTCATTAATGCAGATCATGAAGAATATTGGTCCCAGAACTGATGCCTGTGGCACTTCATCGGTCACTTCAACCCATTTGGAAAAAGGCTCTTCTAACATGCATCCTTTGTTCTCTCCTCCTGAGATAATCTATCCAGCCCCTATCATAATAGCAGCACCTCCTAACCTCACTGATTAGATACAGCCACTGCACATTTACATGACTGTAATTAATTACTGGTCTGAAGGCTCCCTTGGCTTTGGAAACATGCAGCAATGGAACATTCCTTGGGCTCACAATGGGTTCTTTCATCTTATTCTCAAGTATTTCTTGAATCATATGATCTGCAACCAGGAATCATGAACATGGCAAATGATAACCTGGGCTATAAATAAGCTTAGCATATGGCTTTAAGATTATGATATGCTCCATAATGTTAGTATACCCAAGGTTTTCATTTGGTAATGTGACTGACTCCCTGTGCTTACACAACAAGTCTACCACTTGATCCTTGAACACAGGGAATCCTACCAAGTTTCTATTTGGTAAACTGACTGACTCCCTCTGCTCATGCAAGTCTATCATATGATTAATGAACTCTAGGTAATCCACTTCTAGAACATGCTGATGTAATTCATATTACTTGCCACCTGAGGTGAAACATCATCTACAGAATGCAACTGCTTATCACTTCATGAAAGTCAGCTAAATAAATCCCTTATTTTAAGGTGTTGTTGTGCTCAGCATGCTAACCATGATGCATTTGCAAGCAACCCACTCTGCTTTGGTTTGAATCCTGGTAGAAGCAGCTGCTCCACAGTCAATCCTTCAATCCTTCCTTAGGGGCTAGACAATAATGGATGCCTGGTGTAGGCTTAGGTGCATATATATAGCAAGGTAGCCCCAGGAAACAGACGTAGAAAGATCCATTCACTCACATACACACATATATACATACATGCACAATACATACATATACATATTAACATATACATATATACATACATATACATACACATGCATATACACATATACACATGTACATATTCTTACTTGCTTGCCTCCACCCATTCCTGATGTCACCTCGCCCCACAGGAAATAGCATTGCTGTAGATACGTGATATAAGACAGACAGATACACATTTATGTAACATGTACCATCTGTAATAGTGTGTCCTATAGATACATCTGGCCTTCCATTCTCTATAGCAGGTCAAGATGTTTATGTAAGCATTTAGTCTCACCTCAGATGCCAAGACGTACGAACACGCCTATGCACCCAGTCTCTGTGTACTCCAATATACCTTTTAAAGTAAAGAACCCTTTTCATTAGAACCTACCACTTAATCACTCAACACAGTGAGCAAACTACATGGCACTGTGAGTAGTTTTTAAGACCATAAACCTGAGTAAGGCCTACATTTCGTCTCGAATGCGCCCCCTCCTAGCACGACGCCATCAGACAATAAACCAAGCTCAACGCGGTGATCAGCATATATCACAGCCCTTTACAGTGTCAGTGCTCTGTGATGTGTTACAGTGCATGTGCTCAGTGCAGTGGAAGGTGTGCTACAGTACTGGTGAGGCATTTCAGGGCATCAAACCAACGCCCTGAGGTCAAAGGTCAAATACTGGGTAGCAGCCGCCATTTTGGGTTGTCGGATTACGTCACGCCTCAGCCCAGCGGCCCCCACCAACCCATACAAAGCCAAGAACTATGCGCTCCTCGCTCGCGACCTACACTAAACTGAGCTAATACACAAAGTTTTGCACATTTCTCGCTATCACGATCACTCTAGTGCATAGTCGAGAGCAATGGCGTCTTCACCAGTTAGTTCGGAGTCCAGAGACACCCCACATCACTCAGACACAGACAAGGGAAAACATGGACCACCTCTAGACCGGTGATTGGGCCATGATGAACCGCTGGTACGGACCAAGAGTCTCACATACAGTGCATGAAGTGATCAACCACCAACGCTCACGCCTCACTACATGGACAGAGGAAGTGCCTCGGAATTCCTCCAGTTAATGAGGTACCTACAGGAAGAGCGAACTTCTGAGAACCGCAGGAGGGCAGAAGAAGAACAAAGATGCATAGATGAAGAACACAAGAGAAGGCAGGAGGAACAAAGACGCAGAGAAGAAGAACAGAGAACACGAGAAGAAGGCGCCAAAAGGTGCAGGGAAGAGGCTGAACGCTTTTCAGCACTGATAAAGGTGTTAACAGTGTGTCCCATCCACGTTCAACACAGCTGCACCAGAGTTCAACCCTGCTACGCCGAATACTGAAGCCTCAAACGCCGTTACCTCTGATGCCACCATGGACGTCACAAGTACCTCATCAGTGACACACTTTGCACACAAGACTGTCGCACAAATGCCACCCACGTTACTCGCTGATGACACTTTCCAGATGTTTCATCAGTGGCACAGTTGTTGGGATGACTACGTCAAAATGGTGGACCTGCAGAAATTGAGCAGGGAAAAGCAGTTAATACAACTCAGGATGTCAGTGTCCCT
>JAYMFT010314176.1:0-10081 GCA_038088735.1 Panulirus argus | reverse complement strand
TCTCTCTCTCTCTCTCTCTCTCTCTCTCTCTCTCTCTCTCTCTCTCTCTCTCTCTCTCTCTCTCTCTCTCCTGAATCGTTAGCCTCCAAAGTGAAAAACTAAAGAAGGTAAACACGATATTCGAAATATATATTACGGCATTGTGCTTCCTGCGTTAAATCTGATTTACGAACATAAATTTTCCTCCGACAGGAGAAAAATAGAATGGTCCAGACATCCTTGGGAAAATATATGTATGAATTCCTTGTAGGAGGAGAGTTTTTTTTCTTTATCCATATATATTCATATATTCCCAATATATCTCGGTTCACATAATCCTCCCGTTTGCACAGTTTGACTGTGCATACGATCGGATCCCGTTCACGCATACGACAACCGGCACGAGCAAGGACACACACACACACACGCACACACACGAAAGCATTCACGAATGGCTCTGTCAACATAGGAACATACATATGGTCTCCTATGCGCGTGCACACACACACACACACACACACACAAACTCATATTGAGTACTAAACGAGTAAGTCCCAAATCCTTATTCTCAAGACAGACAGTCATTTCACTCGCGGTATGTTTTATAATCTTGAATAAAATGAGTACAATATCATATGAATAACGTGGTTATGAATGACGTGGTATCAAGCGTATTTATGAACGCGTGTAATATGATATAGGGAGAGGTTCTATTTCAGGCCCGTACATGAGCATAGAGAGAACTCCCCATAAATCTAGCAACAAAAGCCCCTGGCAACGAGACAAAGCAGTAGACACAAAAAAAGGTGAGAGCACTTGTGCTAATGAAAGCTGGGACGTCAGAGAATAGGGGAGGGACAATAGGGGGGGGGGGGTCGGTCGAGGGACGGACAGAGGGGGGAGGGGGGGGGGAGAATAGGTGTGCGATAGGGGGGAGAGTAGGGAGAGGGGTGTGCATATATGTAGGTATCAGTTGGTGGACAGAGGAGGAATAGAGGTGTAGGTACGTATACTTACAAGTACTTGCTACGAAACTCCGCCAGCAAGACCAGAGGGGAGGGAGGGACTGGGGGGTGGGGGGTGGGGGGTGCTAACAGCACGTAGAGCTAACCGCAGGAAAATCTTTTAGAAGAGAGTTCCGAGGAACGGGTGGTGCGAGTTCCGTAAAGTCGGCGAGGGGTACGGAGCGACGGCGTCGCGTGAGTTACGTCAAGGGATGTGGCGCCGCGAGGTGGCGAGATCGTATGTTTTCGTGGGCCGAATATCAGCAGGCCAAGTGGGGGGGGGGGTTGCCAGAGGAGTGGAACTTGAAAAAAAAATAGTCACTGAAGCAGATGAGAGAGAGAGAGAGAGAGAGAGAGAGAGAGAAAGAAAGAGAGAGAAAGAGAGGTTAGCTAATGGTGTTGTTCTTTACCGAAAGGAGAAAAGACTGGAAAGGTTATAAAGACCGACACAAAAGGCCGTAAAGTCTCGCAGTGTATTGCAAGTGGGAGTGGCTGGCTTAGTTGGCTCGCCGTTGAAGATCGACTCGTCGTTTCGGATTTTGCTTCGCTAAATACCAACCAAGAAAGTCTCGTTGTTTGTTCCGCACGTGCGATAAAGGATTAATTTCCAGAGACTTTCCAGGACATGTTCTTCTGCTAATGCATTAAAACTCTATGTAAATATATGGATAAAGTGTTTTTTTTTATTATGATTTCATCGTATAGAGAGAAAAAAATATTGCACAGCGCAATAAAACAGGGAATGAACCTACATTAAGTGGACAGTATAAGAGTTCAGGTTAAACTTGCTCTGTGTTGTGAACTGTTGTATATGCAGAGGAAGGCTCCGTCAAGGACAGAATCTAACGAATAAATCACGAGGTAATTACGTACATTGGCCTCGAGTACAGAATAGCATACTGTTAATGCGAACGCATATCGTAGCCTAAACGTACTATACAAGACGAAGCTTCACCGACAGCGTGCAGCGTACCGGGTCATTAGATCTCCTCTCTGTTAATGCTACCGGTTTTGGAAGGCACGGTCTAGGTGGTGGTGGTGGTGGTAGAAGCCAATAAGGGGGGAAAAAATACGAAGCAAGTGTCGTCCGATGCTTCGAATCGAGGTTCATCCACTGCATTAGGCCTGGGAAGTGATTTTTGAACGTTGCAGGAAATTCTTGAGGTTCAGGGAATATAAGAGAGGAATAATGGAAATGAAACTGTGGTGATACGGTCTCTCGAGACATCCCTAGGACTAGGGTTTGGGGGGGAAAACCTTGCCACACGACCCACACACCAAATCCCGCCGTAAATATCAAGAGGTTCCGAGACGCTCAGACCACGTTTCATTCCTTTTCTCGTTCCGCTTCGGACGAGAGCCGGTTCGGGGTATCTTCCACGACTGAAGCATCTGATGGGGAACGTCGAGCCTACGAAAGGAAGACTTAAGATACTATAAGGGCCATTCCTGGATTTAAGATTTGTGTGGTGGTAATCAGGTCTCTCCATTCTGTGGGGGTTCCAGCCAGAGAGTCACGCCTTGCACACACACACACACACACACAGTACCTCGGCTTGTGTGACTACAACAAAACAATATACATAAATTACATAAATTCTCCTTAGTTTCCAACAAGGTTAAAAGGGACCGCCACAAAATAAGACAGAATACCACACGCTTATTTGTTTATTCATAGAAATACGGAAATATTGCCTGCATCACGCGTGGGGAATATAGATTTAAAGGCCCGAGAGCATAAGAGCGCTGGGGCCCGAGTGGAAATTAAAAAAATGTTGTTCGAATGTTTACCGAAAATAAGTGAGCGATTGAAATAAATGAACCGGCAAGATAAATGATCTGCCTCTACCTCCAAGAGCCGTAAAGAACAAGAGGAATTTATTCTCCGACAATAGTTCAATGTTTTCTTGAAATGTGGGGCCTCTGTTAGTGTGTGTGTGTGTGTGTGTGTGTGTGTGTGTGTGTGTGTAAGAGTGTGTGTGGACTTCCCGAAATTTCCCTAAAAGTTTCTTTTTCCTTTCTGCTTTACGTTATCTTTTAAACCCCATCTAAACACGAGTTTCGTTTCGAACGCTACCACAAGTTTCACTCGAGTCCTTTGGATGATGTTTCAAAATCAAAAACAGAATTTTTTATCCTGTTCATGTACCGCACGTCATACGTACGGTACACACCGACAGACAACGAACGCTGAGTATAATTTTTTGTGTTGTGAATGAACCAACAGAATGTTATTGGTGAAGAACAACAGTATTCTAACAAGCTATATTCACATGAGGCAGCAGAACAGACCAGATGAAGTTAACGTTAAAAAGGAGGTGAAGGCGTCAGCTTCGTAAAATGCCATGGATGGGGAAGTAGATAACGTATCTAAATTCATTCACGAGGATCACACACACACACACACACACACGCGTTCTCTATATATAGATGTGTTTTTTTCTATACTAATTAGATCATATCTAGCCCTTACCCATTTAATCTCATTTTTTTTATGAATCCTTGCAATCTAAGAACACAGACACAGTATATATATATATATATATATATATATATATATATATATCGAGCTAAGAAATGTATTTACGCGTGTTTAGCGTGTGACTAATGTTTCTTGGGAAAGTTGAGCAGGAATAATGCCTGCAACACCTGGCTAAAATGACAGCCGAATGCTTTTAGTTTTTTTTTTTTTTTTCACTAGGTTTATAACTCATTCTCAACAGAGAGAGAGAAATAGATAATAAATTGCACTGTCCACTGCAGGCGTACACGCCATGACAGATGAAGGATTACGGTAAAAAAAAGGATCCGAACCCCTCCCGGTGTCCTTCTCGCGAGACAGCCACAACTCCTCAACAACAACTCCTCAACAACACTGCTTCGAATCAGTCGCAATGAGGCCTCATTTGTCCGCGTACTAAAACCAAAGCAGTGACTGCATAGCGTAACACGAATTCATGAGTGTATTTAAGACTCTAGACTTCTGAGTTTTTTTTTTTTTTCTGTTTTGCATGCGAGATAGAGTAATGGGTATTATGCGAAGTTCTGAAATAATTAATGGGTATTTCGCATGACCCCAAAAGGTTTTTCTGTGTGTTTGAAGCGGCGCAGGTTTGACTAATGGTTTCTTGCTAATGTTTCCAGAAGTGGCTTGCTTAATGGTTGTGTCCTCACGGTTTCATCACGGTGGATGGGGCTCATGGTTCAGTGTAAATGGTTTCTTTTCATGCTGACTGAGTACATATATTAAACGATTTTCCTGATGATTATTTCAACGGAAGATGAGAAACCATAATCACCATCCTGCCGTTCGATGTCAGGGCCACATTTGATCTCTCAACCATTTCCGAGTATCATGACATCATGACATCATTCATAAGTGCCATCAGGAGGACATCATGGGCATATAACAACGTCACGCTACCATGCGGTGTACCTACCTACAACAGCGCTCAGATGCGCCAAGTCGAAATCACTTAAAGAAAAGTTATGTTGAAAACAGCTACTAGTCGAACACACACCCCCCCCCCCAACTCCCCCCTGCCGTGGGAAAAGAGCCGAAGATTTTTCCCGTGGGAAAATAAGTGAAGATTATATTAAACCTAGAGGATTATGGCACCGCAGTGGCATTACGTGAGGCAGAGCGCGGTATCTGCGATGACAGTCATCTGAAATCCATAAGGATGCCTCGAGAATCGCGCGTTAAGACACGACGTATTTGTCACCAGCCGTGTGAGAAAGAAAGAAAGAAAAAATAACGCTTGTGGCAAATCAACTTTCGTCTTCGTTGAGGGAGCAGTTGGCCGTCGGTAGACTTCCAAGCACCTTCGGCACAATGAAACCGTCTGGTGCTGTAAAGGACAATTCCTGTCGGAGAATGAAATGCGGACGGTGCCTGTTAACACAACCATCATCTTCGTCTTCCTCATCTCATCCTCTCAGAGAAGGGAAAAGGAAAAAAGAAAAAAAGATATAGCTCAATAAACTGAAATAATGTCCTCTCTCTCTCTTCCTCCATATCCATTAAACAGCTTGATGGCGAGTGTTAACGCGCAGTGCCGTTAATTCCTCGGCAAACATACGTAACAGCAGCACCTGGGGAACGCCACGCTTCCCACCCGGAGGTTATTCGAAGCTACGTTCTCTCTTGAATTCATCTGCATACTCGCTCCAGCTCGTGAATTTTCCCCCCTCCCCCTCTTTTTTTTTATGTTTTCTCACCCATTATCAAAGTTGTGAGTCATGTATGTATCTGCCAGCCGTGCGTGCAAGCGTTCGCGATACAGATGTGTTGCAAGGCCTTTAGGGGGGGTGTTCGTGTGAGACGTGTTTGCAACAACTTGAAGTAGTCCGTCCCAGGCAACGTAGGCTGGAGTGTAAATTCCATCATCCCTCCTCCCATTTTTCTAACCAGGGGAGAGCTTCCTATCCCCTGATATCTCGATATCATCATATGAAGTGCTTTTTTTTTTTTCCTTCCACTAACAGCCGTCATAGAATACCCAGCGATTTCCTCCTCTCGTATATCGGTGAAGAGGAAAGTGGTGCAATGATCTAGATGGTAGGATGTCCCTATAATGAAGTAGTAATAGGTGTCATGAAGGATGGGCTATCATGGACGGGTGGCTGTCATGAAGAATTGGTTATCATGAAGGGCTGGTTATCATAAAGGATCGGTTATCATGAAGGATTGGTTATCATGAAGGATTAGCTATAATGAAGGATCAACTACCATGAAGTATTAGCTTATAAGAAGCATTAGTTATCATGCAGGATTAAGTGTTCTAAAAAAGGAAAAGAAAAAACATCATTTAATACCTTATCTACAAATGACGGTATGTATATCAACACCTATCCAAGCTAATCATACGAAATGTTATTCTCACTTTTCGCGTCAAGGGTTCCAGTCACGAACAGAAGCCCTTATCCAGGTCAGACCTTGAATGAGACATAGATGTTATAACAGAAATAGATACAAAAAAAGAGAGAATATCCTAAGTACTGTCGATGTTCATGTTTCACTCGGGGGAAAAAAAGTGATAAATGTAATCACTTACGGCGCGAATGATAGTGTTTCATATACGTGGGTCCATTGGTGACTCGACGTATCTCTTAAGATCTCTCTACCAGAACCTCACCACATGCAATATTCCTTCCGCTAAAAAAGATGAGAACGATAATTTCTCACGCCAGTAGGAGCTAATGTAGCCGATGGGACTACCTGATAAAAAGAGCTACGTCGGGAAGCTCTACACCGCACGGAATATGGAGAGAATGGATCCCTGGAAGGATTCGTAACAATGTGGATATCCACTGAGAGTAACAGTCTGTTTGGGAAGACGATGGCGGGCATATGTATGTAACCCTCAGAGTTAGCACTGAAATGCGGGCTTTAATGGTAATGGAGACACCCATGGGGTGATAGGCAGTGGGAAGGGAGGGATTGGGATGAGTGGAGGGAGGGAATGAAGGTTGAAGGAGCATAGGAGGAATAGAGGAGATAGATAGGTAGAGACAGAGGGGGAGAAGAGAGAGAAAAATCCGATACAGAGACAGAAGCAGTAAGAGACGAAGCCAAAGATTCGAGACTGGAGAAAGGCTACGCGAGACAGATACAGAAAGAGTCCTGGACTGACCCCAGGAAGACGAAAGGCGAAAGAAGAGGCGAGGTGAAACCCCTTTTCCGATAGCCTATACCGTCTGGACGAGACAAGAATCTACAGGAAAATCAATGTTCCCCAAGTCATCCAGTAGCCAGATGGCCAACAGGTGCGGCTGGAAGGTGGGGAGTTGGGGGAATTGGGAGGGGGGAGGGGGCTCTCTCTCGCTCGCGTGTCTCCCATACCTGGGCCGGTGAGCCAATGGGAGGGGGGGCGGGGGGGTGGGGGGGGCGGGGGGGGGGGGGCGCGGTGTGGTATGGTAAATTATGTTACTTGTTGATATAACGCAGTCGATTCAGTTTGATGCGGCGAGGGACTATGACGACGAAGACGCCGCTCCCCATATGTCCAAAGCGCCCCCCCCACCCCCCACACTCCAGCAGTCCACGAAGGACTTTAAAGTACGTTTTGAATTAAACTCATTTGCCAAGTTTCGTTCACGGGCCTTGCGAGTTCCCTGTTCGCGTACCTCATTCCCGTCTCGTCTCGCCACAGGGTGGGAAGGACCTCTGTAAACACTGCTTGTTAGCCGCGTCTCACCTCCCGTCCATTGAGGTTGCTTCTCCCACCGCCCATCTCCCTCCCTATTCCTCCCTCGGGGCTTCTACTTTGTCCAGGTAGACCTTCTACCGTCGACACGCACTCCCCTCACTCACCCTTCGTTTGTCCACACGCAACTCTCCTAACTTCCACGAACACTCCCTAGGCACGCACCCGCCCCACTTCCGCTTCTCACTACCGGAGTATCCATGCCACACAGAGTGACCTCTTGCCAGCCTTCACCGTCGTATTATCCGCCTCATATACCGGGACTATAACGTCCACTTGAAAAGGTTCACAGTGTCCACACTGTGCACCACTTTTTCACTTTCATCGACAAGCAGTCCACTCAACACAGCCCCACCGCTTTCCCCCGTGAAACAAGAACTAAGAGGTATTCTTTCCCTACCCGTCCCCACTACGGAATCCGCTCTCTGTCCACTTTCTGTGGGTCTCACCCTCACATTATCCGCACCATAGATCAACTGCTTTACCGCACGCTTCTGTAACATCCGTCTTAACACGTATCCGCCGACCATCTTATACCACGTGCAGTTCCACGGTGCCTTTGGCCACCAGATCTTTCTTTAGCTTAAAAGGCGCGCCTCCAGAGTGAACTCCCAACTCCTAGGGAGTCAACAGACCTTCACCCTGAAGGGGGTCGACCTTCAAAGAGAAGAGCCATACGCATAGTCACAATGTACGTGGTCTTAGATTCATTTCTTAACACCTGAAGGCGTCAGAGATGTTTCGGTTGGTGGTTGCATCTTGCCGTTTGACGGCCCTCGCAACCTGGTAATGGATACGCCCAAAGCCCAATCAGCCAATCAGTCTTCATCAGACAAGAAGTAATCAGAACCCCCCAACCAATCACTCTTAATCACACAGGAAGTAACCAGATCCCTTCCGCCCTACTTTATTTTCAAAGCAAGGAGGAAGATCGTAGAGGCCAAGTGTCAGCCCTCAGCCGTGAGTCTCGGTGAATCTTCCTCATATTCCATTCCTCCCTTAGTTCCTCCTTCCCTTTCACTCCCTCCCACCGTTCGCCCTCGCCGCCCCCCACCCCTCTCCCTCCTCCTCCCCCTTCCCTAATCCTTTCAGATCGCCTCTTCCCTTCCCGTCCCCTCCCTTCCCACCACAGACCCCCTCCCGCACCACACACCACACACCGCTACCACCGCCAGCCTACCTTGCCACGTTTCGCCACGAAGCAATATCTGTGATGTGGCAATTATCTCTCCTCATGTGTGAGGGAGGGTGAGTGAATGTCTTGTGTTGGCTTTGACACGGAAATCATGCCTCACTCTCCTCGTACAGAAAAAGAAACAAAAAAAAACAAAAACTCGCCTGCGTTGAGTAGAGCCTGAGAGAGAGAGAGAGAGAGAGAGAGAGAGAGAGAGAGAGAGAGATTTTTCTCAGTCTAACGACACAGTATGAAATGGAAGAGCAAGAGGAGCAATTTGAAAGTAATTTAACGTCAAGACCAAAAAGCTCATCATTTGGACTCACTTGCGTTAGTCAGTCACTTGTGCCTCGTGTGAGAGAGCAAATGACGGTAAGAAAAAGGAATATGTCTTTTCGGCCACTTTTTTTTTTTTGAGGGACAGCTGGGGGTAATACTTCCAAGAGGTTTATGAATTATGAGTATTTTTACACAAACTCGATCCCACAAAGATTTAGACAAGCACAGTACACACACACACACACACACACACACACAAAGCAAGCCTATTAGTACTGATCTGCGAATACATTATATATATATATATATATATATATATATATATATATATATATATATATAAACAGTTTATTAGGTCATTCGATGTACGAATTTTCAGAACTCTCCAATAACTATCTGTCAAGGTAATTGGTCTAGATACAACTAGGATATACAACTGGCATTATTTTACAACGTCTAATCAGCACTTGCAGCTGAAGCCTACAATTGGCGCTGGCTCGGAGAGATAGATAGATAGATAGATAGATAGATAGAGAGAGAGAGAGAGAGAGACTCTAGCTCTAACTGGAACATTTCCTTCAGCATGACGTGCACCCCCCTTGGAACATGGGAAATGGCTCCTCCTCTTTTATTTTTTTTAGGGGGGCCAACTTAATCAATAGGGGGAGGGGGGGGAGGGGGGGACGAGAAGATTACCCCGTAATTTATTTTTTGTTTGTTTCGGCAATAAGGACGTGACGGAATTGCACGTTTCGTCACTTCAGTATTGACGGGAAATGACGCTGGCGTCCTCCTTCCGGGACGGAACCAGACGGTAATCTACTTCAGGAAAGAGATATTATGATATATTAGATTTTTGGGGGGAGGGGAGTGAGGGGGCGGGGGGGGGGAGGAGGGAGACGTGTTAAGAAATACATTTGCAGGGATGTGTAGAGTGAGGAAGAGCCGGGGGGGATGGGGGGAGGGGGGGGGGAAGGAAAGTCGCGACACAAGACCTACACAGGTACAACAGACCACAAGGTCTTAGGAGAAGCCAGAATACAGTTATCAAGACTTACGTACTTGAGTTTTTTTTTCCAAAAAAGGAAACAAAGACCGAAACGTTAGAACGAGACTTCGAAGCAAAATAAGCCAAAAAGATGAAAAGGTAGAGAAGAAAAGACCGAGAGTCCAAGTTGAGAGGCAACAGATAATACGAGACGACGTGAAGGAAGGGAAGCAACACACACACACACACACACACGCACATCATACGAGGAGAGAAATTAGAGGATGATGAGCCAATAGAAACTGAGTGGATGAAAAATGATGGCACAGAAATTCTTGGAAGTAATTGCAAAGCGTTAAGGTCTGGTTGTGTGAGTTGAGAGGATATGAACAGCTGGCAAAATTGTTGTAACTGCAGTGAGGAGGAAGACATTAGGGTTAGAAAATAT
>JAYMFT010314165.1:0-10081 GCA_038088735.1 Panulirus argus | reverse complement strand
AGGGGTTGGTCGATAAAATGGGTACCTGGCTCAGGCCAGGGTATATATATATATATATATATATATTTATATATATATATATATATATATCGTTAATGGGATGGCCTTGATTAGGGCCTCAGCTGCCCGTGACGTCTCAGTTGACATAAAAAAAAGATTAGAGAGACAATGGAGTGTGGCCGTGTCACCTGCGGACTTCTCCTCATCTCTAAGTGTCAGGCTAGATCGTGACTTGTGTTCTATTCACCTGTCTGCTGCCGCAGGTTACACCGCGAGCGGCGGGCACCACCACACCTGTAATCAGTGAGGCTATGATTCTGTGTGTGTGTGTGTGTGTGTGTGTGTAAGGGAAGGGTTTTCCTCCTGTCGGAGACGCGAAACTAAATTTCGAGTTCTCGTGTCAAGTAACCAAGTTAAAACGAGTTTAACCTATGCCTCTCTGACCTAACCCCCACACCCCACACCCTGCTACATCTACGTCCACCACGTGGCGCTGGGTTGAATAACGGGATATGATTGACTGGAAAGATGAAGGTCTTCTTCCACCGTATCCTGTCGTTATACCAGATCATGTCGATGGGTATCATTGCGTATTGTACTGCCGGGTGTTGTGACGCGGGGTTTGGTTTGGGGGTGACGGGGGAAGCGGGGCGTCACGCCTGGCCGTCTGGCATGTGACGAGAAGCCGCTACTTGTGTCTACGGCATCTGACTTCGTCACGGCGACCTCACCGCGTCACGCGGACCTGTCTCCCGTCACGAGGACCTACTTTCGTCACGCAGAATCCAGCTCCGTCACATGGACGTCTTTCCCCCTCCGTCACATTGACCTCACCCCGTCACACGAACCTGTTTTTTATTTATATCATTACATTTTCTTTGTACTCTTCACCGAGTTATTCCATCATCATCTATTCCATATATCTACCCTTCCTTATCTTTAATTTCTTTTCCATCTTCTTTTCCTCGTTCTTTTCCTTCCCTCATCTCCACATCCCTTCATCATCGTCTCCTGGAATTCCTTTTTCCCGTTCCGCCTCTTTACCGTCTTCAATTCACACTCTCACAGGCTGTCATCATCATCTCACAGCCGGAATCTTCACCATACAATCCCAGGTCCTCACTATCAACCACACAACACCACACCTCCACCTAGGGCCTCACCACACAGTTCCTGGACACCTCACCAACACCACACATTAGCCACACTCCCCCCTCTCTCTCTCGTAGGTTGAATCAATCCATTTTACCTCAACCATGTATATGTACATCTATGTATATACATAAACATCTGTATGTGTCTGTTTATATGTGTGTGTTTCTCTATGTGCTTGTCTGCATCTATGTGCGTTGTGTGAATGCATTCTTGTTTCCACGTTGGGATAACATTTGCATATACGAGCATCTCCGTGCATTCGCAAGCATACTTCCTTGTGGTCACATCGCTGGCTTTATTCTTAATCGTTATTCACGTCGCCTTCATGATGCTGGTCACATTCACGCAAGCAGAAGGGGTCAAGTCCGCCCAGGCACCTACCTGGGGGTTGTCTAGCGGGTGGGGAAGTAGGTGTGGGTGTCACCTACAAGGGTCAAGAGCCCCAGGTGAGGCCACCTACACCTAGGTCTCCTGTCACCAGCACCTCGTTACGTAGATCTGTTTACATTCATCTTTTTTGCTATTGAGTAATGTATTCTTTTTCCCCCTATTCTCATATTCATCTTCCACACTCTTTTCCTCCTCTTCCTCCTCCTTCTCATCCTTTCGTCCTCCTCCTTCTCCTCCTCCTCCTCCTCCTCCCACAATCCCTGCAGCGTTTCCTTTCCGCTGAAAATGACTAGTATCAAACACGAGGGAAATTTTGACAGACGACTCCAGACCACAGGTAGAGCACAGACCTGGGGTACCCCCCCCCACCCCACCCCCCACCCCCTCTGCCGACACGCACTAAGTAATCTGTCTCGAGATCCTCGCGTGTGATATGTATGTCAGGGAACAGGAACTCTGGCGTCAAGATTCGAGCGCGTTTCGCCAAGAGATCGTACTTTGCATATTCCACATGAGCTGTCTACGAAGGATTGACGTAGTATGTGATCACCATTGCTGGAGAACTAGTGACCATTATCTCCTAGAAACAAGAGAGGAGGAGATGGTCTCCTTCCTTGACTTCCTAGACGCGCTGACCGGCGAGGAGGGGTTTCAAAAGAGCTATTAAGATTCATGGAGCTTCGACGATACTGTTATCTGTATGCGGGATTCACCGTGACCTCGTCTGCCCTGACTCCTGCCTGCTACTACTGGCTGGCGAAGGAGGCAGGAGTCGTGGTCTTGTGTGTGTGTGTGTGTGTGTGTGAGAGAGAGATACTCGGCAGTGTGTTGGATGTGGACTGATTTCTCTAACATCCAGCCCTCAATCCTCTTATATTCTTAAGTCTCAAGATAGTACGGAGCCCTTTCTCTCTCTCTAGAGTCGTCTTTCTTCCCTTCTTAGACCAGAGACTCGTTAAATGATAATCATATCCGTGTATGATCATTTCCATTATCCTTTTTACTCACGATTCGTCAGTGTCGCTCTTCCGCTAACCATAGCTTCCGCCAGTGGTCTGGGGAGGGCAGTCTCTAGCACACACCGTTAACCCAAGCGCCCGTGGATCCTCATGGGCAATCTAGCACCCCAACTCCGCTAACCTTCACTTCCTGAGCAGTCTAGCACACCCCGCTAACCCTGGCGTCACCCGCTACTTATCGCCATTACGTGGAGTGATCGGTCGTCGCCCACGGTGACCAGACACATTCGCCCTAACGCCGTGACTGGCCAATGATAACAGGTGAAGAACGGTGATGACGCCAAACGACCAGTTAATGACGGAACCAGCCGTTAAAACACTTGAGTGTGTGTGCCGTTTGTATGTGTGTGTGCGCGTGTGTGTGCGTGTAAGGCCGTTAGGTTACCATCTAGGCAAAGTGGGCGAACTGGGGCGGATGGGTGACAGGAAAGAAGCAAAGGGGGTATGTGGGGGGCGCTAAAATGTGTGGTGGAAGCGGGGGGAGCAAAGTGGGGTATAAGTTGTCAGAACCGCTTGTTTCCGGTGGTTAGTGGCGGGCAGACGAAGGCGGTGAAGGAGTAGACTCAGGCGTCTTTCTGTCTCCCTTAAACTCGACAGCCGTTGGTTACGCGAGGAGCCAGCGGTGTGTGTGTGTGTGTGTGTGTGGAAGGAACCTTTTTGCTCCTCAACCCCCACTCGAGGGGCAATTGTCAGGTGGGGTTCCTGCTCAGTGTACCGTTTCGGATTACATTCCAGGCACAAGAACTCGCCATCGAACCCCCTTGGCGTAGCGGACCCAGCCATATACACCTCTCGCGCGCGCGCGCGCGAGAGAGAGAGAGAGAGAGAGAGAGAGACAAATACATCGTTTTGTATCAGTACAC
This sequence comes from Panulirus argus, assembly GCA_038088735.1. Lineage (NCBI taxonomy): Eukaryota > Metazoa > Arthropoda > Malacostraca > Decapoda > Palinuridae > Panulirus > Panulirus argus. Next base: position 6,654 of record JAYMFT010314165.1, on the reverse strand, counting down.
CTGAAATACGTTTGTATTAATACATCTGAGTTTCTTTTTCCCCTTCGTTCCTCCATCACGTCAAAGTCCAGAGTAAATGCCAGAGTCACTAAATCTAATCTGTTTTTTCTAGTTGTCAATCTGTCTTTTGTGTTGTCATTTGTCCGTCTCTCACTGTTTTTTTTCTTTTTTTTTCTCGTGTCATGCCATTTGGATTCCGTCAAACCACTCACCTCTGCCACCTGCCCCAATTGCAGATCATTTATATCTTCGTAACATTTTTATATATATTGATATAACGATCAGATTTTCAGGAAATGCTAAACCCTGGTCTAATCCTGTGGTTAGCGCAATCGTCTCTCTAACAACCGGTGAGGAGTCCTTTGTGATAACGGGTATGAGAAGGAAAACCATGATGTATTGCTCAAAAGGTAAACTAGAGCGTTGCAGGAAAGAGACGAGAATAAAGACAGAATGAGAAAATGATAGAGAATGCCATCCGTCTCTTGTAATTTTGGAGACAGAGGAATCTCTCTTGGGTTCAGGGGAAATTCTCTCTCTTGCTTGTCATCTAAACTGTCTCTTATACAGAAGGAGCATCAGAGTCTGCGCGATGGTTTGTTGTTAAGAAGTAATAGAATCTACCACTGACAGTGAGGAATAAGGTGATGATAATGACGGTGATTAGAATAAGAGAACATAATCACGATATATAGTGATTTCGATAAAAAATAGAACTATATGAATAAAAATGATAATAATAATAAAAGATCATTATAGTAATGATATTCATGATGAAAAAATGAAGAAGGAGAAGAAGAAGAAGAAGAAGAAGAAGAAGAAGAAGAAGAAGAAGAGGAATGGCAAGAGGAAAAATCTCAGACTAGCAACAAGTCCAAGCTGTCTCTTGCAACCTGGGTGACCTGAAACAGTAAACATTGATATGCTGACTTCGTGGTTGGCAGTTTCACCTTCGTGCTGTGTCTGAGGCTTCTAGGACCCTAACTCTGCTTGTGAGGAGAGTTTCAATGAGACTCTTCTTACTCCGGAGCACTTCAGTAGACGCTGCCGCCTTATGTAAAGTCTCCAGCTTTGCTTAGTCTACATGGGAGGAGAGTTCTGATGAAACTCTGCTTGTTTAGCGTATCTCAGAACTCTGCTTGGTCTACACGCGAGGAGGGTTTGGATTTGACTCTGCTTATCTGGTTGTCTTCAGCAGACCCTACCCCTGCAAGGAAGTGCTAAAGCCAGAAATGTTCCTTAAACCTCTTATGAGGAGAGTTTGGCCTTGACTCTACGTGACTCTGCGTATCTCAACAAATGCTCCTGTGTCGAGTGTTTATACGAGAACTATCCTTACTCCACCATCTACGAGAGTCGTAATGGCTCTATTTGCTTGATATACATCATTTAACTCTGTTTTGCTAACTACCCATAGATTATAGCTAACTATACTCCCCTATCCGAGGAATGGGGAGAGAAGAAACGATCGGCAATAGAATGGGGAGAGGTTGAACAGCTGTTCTGCCCCTCTCTCCCCTCTCTCTCCCCATTTCCACCCACCCAGCAGAGACTTATGGTCTTCAGTACTCGAGCTTAATAGTTGGAAGTCGAAGCTTATGGCGGAGATCCCAGCGCGTGACCCAGCAATAACCGGATACGGAGCATTATCCGGTACTTCTAACCGGCCGCCTCGCTCTACTAACCTTCTCTAGGGGAAGGGTTGAGGGTGTGTTCGGACGAAGGGGGTGAATGAGAGCAATGAAGGAAGATATTCCGAGACGAGAGACGAAAGAAGAAGAGATGGTGAATGGAAGACATGTATGTGAAAGAAATGATACGTATGTGAAATATGGTGAAAGAAATGATATATGAAGGAAAATGAGAGAAATCATAGACAAGACAAATGCAGGAGAATAAGGCACACACAACATAAAACACACAAGAGAAAACTGGATGAAGGAAATAAAAGAAAACGCGAAATGAGGCTCATAAACGTAAGCGAAGCAGAGTCGAAACAATACGAAGCACAAGAATGACGAGGAAGTGGGGTAAAACGAATGAAGAAAGAGAAAGACAAATACAAAGATGAATTCAAAAACAAATAACAAATAACAAAGACGTCATAAGTAAAGTGTAGTGAATCAATAAGGAAATTATCACGATGTAAATCATAGCGAACATATATGACAAATCCTGAATTGCCTGAAAACTCGTTTTAGTTTGTTTACCTCCCACACCGCCTCTTGTTTCAGGATGTAAATAAACTCCTGATTGGCCAGCTGTGAGCTAAGGCCCTTGATTGGTTGGTCAAGGCTCAGAACATGTTGCCCACGTGAACCGGCAGGCGCCAGGAATGAACAAGCTGGGATATCACAGCTGACGCATGTTTAGTGTAACATTTCCTCTGACCTTGATAATGTCTGATTTGAATAATCACTCTTTTATTCCCAATGTTCTTGAACTGTTGGAGTGTTGAACAATCATTTTGCTTTTTCTGTATATGTAAATGTTTGCTGAAGGTTTATTCTCTCGATTTTTTAGCGACGGATGAAGTGTAAACAAATTCTCGGTTATTTACAGTGAACTTAATCTGTTTACGATACCGGATAATGTTGGAGCTTATGATGAGTTAGGATAATGGTTAATGATGATACTGATAAGAGCAATATTTACGTTACTGATCAATGATGAAAATGATTAAAGCAATATCGACATTAAGTAAAATCTGCCAAAAAGAACGGATTGTCAGATTATTATTGTTTCGTTCGAGCGCTTCGAAATTTCATTCACACAGACAACAGTTCATGAAGATAAGGATCACGTCTTCCTGATCTTGATATATATATATATATATATATATATATATATGCGGTGTGTGTGTGTGTGTGTGTATTTGTGTGACAGTGCTGCAGTATATGACACAAGTGTCCTATATTCTTCATTAGAGTTTATAATTCGGTTTGCCCTTTTGCGAGGAGGTAGACAAATGCGGGAGACATCTTTAAGATGATTCACGCTGTCATGTTAATCTTACGCTTTCAACAAACGGGTCTACTGATGGAGATCATCAAGCCCGCTCAGCTATATTGTCTATCTATCTCTCTATCTACCATTTCCATGTTTACAAAACTGTCTATCGATCTATTTTTATTCCCGTTCTTCCTACTGACAGTATCATCTGCTCACAGCAGCAATCCCCAGACTCCTGTCTCTTCCACTGGGATGATCTCCCTCCCACTCGGAGGTCACGTCCTCCCTCATATAGCCTTTTGTGTGGGTCCTTGTCATTTCCCTTGAGGCGATCGGAGCACACAGAGAGAGTTCCTTTCCCTCAGATTTACCACGACGGGTTAAGCACCGATTCCCATAACTCCCTCTGGATGTCCTCTAGGCTAGAAAAGAAATACAATCAGGTCCATAACCCATCCCACACCTTCCTACCTGGATCCTTCCCCATCCCATCCCATCCCCGAAATCCTCATAGGATTCGTCGTGTGAGGATGCCGGTGGATACCTCATTCGTTGCGGTCGCGTGAGTCCTTCTCTCCCCCGGCAGGATTTTGAGGATGCTCAAGCGACCGTGACCCGCAGTCATGTGTGTTCGGGCGTTTAAACTATTTGACAGATCACTCACTCGAACCTCCAGGTCCCTCGTAAGAAAGTCTCCAGCGGACTGGATTTTTTTTATATTGTCGAGTGACCTGAAGACACAGATTTTTAGAGTGTTGTGTGACGACACACATTTCAGACAGTTGTCGTGTGACCTAAAGACAGATTTCTCAACTGCTATTGTGTGACCTGATGACATGACAGGGTTTAGAAGTGTGTTTATGTCGTCTTAGCAGACTACTAAATATTTCATTTATCTCTTCATTCGGCAACATCTTAAGTATCAATGTTCACCAATCTGTCCTAACGTTGTATCAAACATGCTTCACTATTCACGATATCAAAATGATGTTAGAGTATTAGAATTGTGATTATAACGATGGAGAATTGGAGGAGAGCAAAGGCATGGGAACCAGGAACCCAGCAAAAGCCTCGGAAAGAATTCTATTGCCAATACGTGAGTTCATCTCCTGAAGAAGTAAGACTCGTAATACTTTCCGAGTGTTATTAATGTGATGAAACCCGACACGATCGATTTTTGCACCACACTGGAATCCCTATAAAAAAAAAAAGCTATATAGCTTCAGATTTAAACCTCAGGATATAAAAGAGCATGATACTGATATGGAGTGGATCAAATTTATTCTGGATGAAAAAGTCGACGGCAGAGAGATGATTCACTGTGCTGTGCAAAGAGGGAGCTGTCAGGTCTCATGAAGCAGAGAGAACAAAAATACACACACACACACACACACAGTCACGTATGTGCACAAGCGACCCAGAACTGTTCGTCAATTTGTAACAGGAAAACGCAAAGGTCTTGTCGCAAAACGCCAACCGCTGAGGTTATCCACAAGGGCATCTCTCTCTGTGTGCCCGAGAAGCACTCCACCACCAGAGGAAAACATGCTCAGCTCAGGCCAGACACAACCCAAGAACAGAGACTCGAAGGTCAAGTGAAGGCAATTAAGAGGGCGAAGACCAGCGAAGATGTATGGCCCCCATCCCCAGATGTCACTCCCATTCTCACGGGCACCATCAAAGGAGACAGACCTCCGGTTTCTCTTCGTTGGTGTTACTGGAGGGTCAACAGTTTCCAGTGTCTCTGGCGTTCGTCTAAAGTCAACAGAATGACTAACGGGGAAAGGATCTGCGCAACAGAAGGTCGTTTGGAACTCAGCCTGGACCGCTTGACTTGAGGGAGGGTCTATTCTTGTTCCGGGTCTCTCTCTCTCTCTCTCTCTCTCTCTCTCTCTCTCTCTGAATAACCTTTCTGTGTTGGTCCGTTTCTTTGTGTGTGCGTGTGTGTGTGTGTGTGTGTGTGTCGCTCGTCCGGCTTCACGCTGCGTCCCTTGGCCTGAAGATAGATTGTCTCGCGTCTCTGTTTTGGTTGTGGTGGCGTCTCTCTCTCTCTCTCTCCGGCGTGAGATGTCTTAACTCATCACTGACACTTGGAGCTGCATTGTTTCAAAGGGTTTATTGGGATATTGAAAGATCTAGTGACTCATTTCATGACAAAATGACATAATTAGTTTCCGAAATTTTATAGAAACAAGAGCAATAAACGCAGTGTTGACATCAAAACTAAATCGTTGTGAATAGTAAATAATTTTCACAGAAAACTGAAAACAGACTTGAAAAGAAATGTATAGATTTCACAAGAAATCTCTCTAACCTTAATGAATGACTGTCTAAGAAGACCGTATTCGAACGGATATCTTTCCTTTTTTTTTCCCCCCCATTTGTCTTAATCTAATTAGACAGGTAAGCGGACACCTGCTGTTTGGACGGTAAAGAATGGGCAGGTGGTAATCACCGTGACGGAAGGAGGAGGAAGAAGATTGCTCGAAGCTAATGACTCGGGAGGCTGTGTGTGGGTCGTCCATAATGTGGTGAGGAACCTCTCCACCAAACCCTGACCTACAGCAGCGCCACCGTCTGCTTGGGGCTAGTTGCAATGGTGATAGTTGGTGGTGGTGGTGGAGGTGATAGTGGTGGTGACGTTACTGACTCCAGTGATGGTATTACTGACTCTGGTGGTGGTGACAATGGTGGTGGTGTTACTGACTCCAGTGATGGTATTACTGACTCTGGTGGTGGTGACAATGGTGGTGGTGTTACTGATTCCAGTTATGGTATTACTGACTCTAATGGTGGTGACGATGGTGGTGGTGTTACTGATTCTATCGGTGTTGCGGTGCAAGTAGTATTTCTGCTACTTCTCGTGCCGTTCCTGGCACTCTCCTGCGACTGACGCAGTCATTAGTGGACTTGCTACTGTTCCTGCTCCCTTTCTTCTTGTTCCTGGTGCAGCTTCTGCTGTCATGTATAGTAATCAGTTATAGCTCCTGTTGCTGCTACTGCTGCTTTTAATCATTTCTTGAGTCTCAACGGTGACTCGTAAAGAAAGTAGCAAGGTTCCTTCGTGAATCAGTTTTTGGCTGAGTTATGAAGAAAATATTGACTTATTCTCATCAAAGTACAATCTCTTTTCTTTCTCTCTATTTTGAGAGTTCTTTTCTATGTTGGAAAAAGAAAAACTCTTCTTTTTTTTATCTTTTACCTCTCAATCTTGTACTTATTCCCAATGCTCCAGTAACTTTCTGAACGACATATTCGTTTACTGAATGGAAGGAAATGTGAGCACCGTTGAAGCACTTGACTCGGGGAAAATAATTGCGAGGAAATGAGCTGAAATCATAATTACTGTCAATGTTTGTTTGTCGCTCTGAGTACGAGACTTTCTCCAAAATGAAAAATTGTTTGTCGTTAACACCGCCACCTTAATGAGGCTCTGACTGCTGCTGCCATTGTTAACAAGGTCGTTAAAGGTCATTAGTGTTTTATGGACTGTCGTTTGTCTTACTGTCTTAGTCAGATGCATGTTTTTGGTCTTCAAGTCGTTAGAGTGAATGCATGTCATAGCTCCACTCCTGCTGACTTGATCAGTGTTCTGTGCTTGTGTCATGGTGACCTTGTAGTCATATACATTTAAGTATATATATATATATATATATATATATATATATATATATATATATATATATATATATATATATATAT
>JAYMFT010314154.1:0-10081 GCA_038088735.1 Panulirus argus | reverse complement strand
TATATATATATATATATATATATATATATATATATATATATATATATATATATATAGTTTCCTTACGTCCTGCTATTCCTTTCCGTCCTTATTCCGGGTCCTGTTTTCAAGAGGAGCCAAGCACACATATCCCCTCCGACCGCTGGCTGAGCCACAGTTAAAGCCTCGAGCCACCACCAAGCTTCGCGTGGATGGCTCCGGCCCCCGAGATCGGTGTCCACAGCGCCAGCGTGTTCCTGGCGCCGCTTATTACGTCCGGCCTGTATTTATTAAGCGCTGATTGTGCTCGCTTAATATCTTAATAAGACGTTGGATCGGGCCCGTGTGTGTTTACGCCTCGTACTGCTGACCGGTTTGGTGGTAATTAGCGTTGTGGGGGTTGGAGTAATTGCTGTGGGGGGGAGGGGAGGGGAGACGGAGGAGCAGGTGTGGTGTGGAGGAGCGAGTGTGGAGGGGCAGGTGTAAAGGGGAGAGGTGTGGGAGGGAAGGATAGAGGGGGAGGAGATACGTGATGATGAAGGGTGGGTATGGTAGGGCAAGGTGTGGTGGTCGGGATGCGATCCCCCACATGGAAGTCCCCTCCACAGGACCACTTCACTTAGAACTCCCCTTTCGAGGTGACCTTCACCAAGGTTTCCCTCCGCAGGACCTCCCTTCACCTGGGACTTACCTCCCTCGAACCCTCTTTCATCTAGGTCTCCCCTCCCTTGGACCTCCTTCATCTACGATTCCCCTCGCCCCTCCCCCTATCCAGAGACCTGCCTTGACCCCCCCCCCTCCCCAAACCCTCCCCTTGCCCTGTGTCACCTGATGAACATCCCGATGCTATCCCAACTTTCATCTCCCAGGTGGCTAGGTGGCTGGCAGGCAGGCAGGCAGGCTGACCGGCCGGCAGGAGAGGTCTACACACCATGCCCTTCTGACTCACCAACTCGCCTCACCCTACGGGGACAGCAGCTGATACCCCCTACCCAGGAAGGTGGACGGCTCAAGGGGTTTGTGGGAGGGAAGGAGAGATAGAGAGAGAGGGAGAGGGAGGGAGTCGAGGCGAGGAGTAGAGGGAAAGGAAGTGCTCCGAGGGAAAGGTACCGCCAAGGCGAGGCTACGAAAATTGGCTGGCGAGGTCCTCGGGTAAGACAGAATGACAGATTTTGACGAATGGCAACAATGCCGGGCCGTTGCCGTATCAGATGGCGGTGGTGTGGCTGGGCTCGGGCAGTGGTGTGGTGGCCTCCTGCTCCGGCGATGTTGCCTGCCAGATGGTCACTTAAACAATGCTCGCCTGGGTGGAACCGATTAATTTGCCGAGAGTACGAAAGCGCTCCAGGTGATAACAGCTGTTTATTCCAGGGTGATGGTGGTGGTTGGTGGCAGCAGCAGCAGCAGCAACAGAACGGCCCGACTCGACGCCGGGGTCGGCTCTCTCTCTATTATGGTGGTGGTGTCCCGCAAGGGGTTACGTTGGTGCCGCTTAACCTCTCTTGTCTGCACGTCTTCGACTGTTTATGATGTTGCGTCATTATAAGTCTTCGTTTCTCAACAGTTGGCTCTTTGCTCGTTTATCTTTTTATTGATGTCTGACTCATGTTTTATCCTATGTCTCTTGTCTGCCCTTTTTTTTATCATGATTTTTCTCCTAATGTTTTCGGTTTTTCTTTTTGTTGTTTCTTAATCCTTTTCGTGTTTTTCATCCTTTGATTTCTTCATTTTTGTACCTCGCTGGCTCTCTCTTTCGACATATCTTTCAGAACCTGCAAAAACCAGACCACACACACACACACATCCACAGTCAAAGGTTAGAGGCCGTCAACATACCCACCATGAAAGAGAGAAGAATAAGGTGTGACTTGATCACAACTTTCTAGTTTCCAAACCAGTTTGATTATGTTCACTGTGAAAAGTTCTTCGAAGAATGGAAACAGAACAACCATAGATCATATAATGACCTTAAGCATGAAACGTGTTAGGATTGATGAGTGTTTCTGTTACACACAAACACTGATGAATGGAATAAACTAAATGAGGAAGTTGTGAATGTGGACAGCATACGGAAGCTTTAAAAAGTTGTATGGTAGTAGATGAAGTTCAAGAGGTGGGGCCCCCAGTACTGTAGAAATAGGTAATGAGCCTCCGCAGTGCAGTGGCTAGCATTACTCTTCGTCAGATGGTAGTTTAGAACCAGACCCATCGACATGTGAGTGGGGACCTGACCCTTCCCTTCGTCAGGTGGTGGGTAGGGACGTGACCCTTCGTCAGGTGGTGACTGAGGGCCAAACACTTCGTCAGGTGATGGGATAGGACCAGACTCTTTGTCAGGTGGTGGATGGGGACCTGACCCTTCGTCAGGTGGTGGATGGGGACCTGACCCTTCCTCAGGTGGTGGCTGGGGACCAGAACCTTTCGTCAGGTGGTGGATGGAGACCTGACCCTTCGTTACATGAAGGGTAGGGGCATTACTCTTCGTCATGTGGGTGGGTGGGGACCTGACCCTTCGTTAGACGGTTGGTGGGGTCCCCTGTCCTCCCGCTGGTGACCTGGTGCCCGTTCAGACCGGCTGGTGTGTTCTGGTTCAGACTGGTGACGCTGCACCTGTTTTGCCGTTGTTACTGCTGACTCTGTTGCCGCTGGCGACAGTGGTACTGTTTTGAGGATTTTACTGTTGGAGGTGCCGCTGCTATCGGTGTATCTGTTGCTGATAATGCTGTTGTCATTGATGCTGTTGCTGATGTTGCTCTCTTTGATATTGATGCTGCTGTTTCTGTTGTCATCGATGCTGTTGCTGACGTTGCTGTCACTCACTGCTGCTGCTGCTGCTGCTGTTTCATTTACTTGGGCTATACACGCCACTGTGGTTGTGGCCCGCTGGCATGCTCTGTCGCTGAGATAAGCCACTATTTCTGCTGCCTTGTATAATTTTTAGTGCCTCGTTTGCATGCAGTGCTGTGGGCGTTATTGCTGCTGCCGCAGCTTCTATTGCTTGTGTTTGTATTTGAGGTATTTTGCCGCTAGTCCCGCTGTTACTCCGACTGCTGCTTTTACTTAGATCTTTCGCCGTTGCCTCTCAAGTTATTATCACTGCCACACAACTCCACGTCAAAGAAATACGAACGCCATATGGACTCAGCACTGCGAACACCATATGGACTCAGCATTGCAGCAAATCGTTGATGCTGAAGACGTCTACGGGTGTTTTTGTGTAATATTGCTCGAGACCGTTTTCCTACACGTTCTGAATAGAGTCAGAACCCTGAGTGTTGGACATGTACGTAAGATAACTTATGCCCTCTCAAGAACTTGAACATCTGGCCATTTGCCCAAGACAAGGTTTATCCCCTAGAGCCTGAAGGCTGGCCGTGTGCCCAAGACAAGGTTTGCTCCATAAAGTCTGAAGGCTAGCGAGGTTTACCCCCTAGAACCTAAGAGCTGCCATATACTAAAGACAACCCCTAGCCGCCCTCTCCCCCAACCCCAGAGTCTGAAACGCTCATAAACCCGAGACAAGAGTTAACCCCTTTCAGTTGCCTTCATCTCCCGACGAGTCTCGTATCTGTAACCAGGAGGATGCGATCGTGGGAACCATCACCGCCACACCGCCAGACACAAACACTGTGGAAGGATCACTTGGACCAGTTTTTCTACAGTGGGAGGACCAGATGGGTATCGGATACTCAGGGCTCAGCGTGGGAGGAATTACATGAATATATATATATATATATATATATATCTACGAATATTTTCGAAAAGATCATAAAGTATCAGATTACCTCATGGGTCTATTATAAGGGACAGAGTGGGAAGTTTCGTAGGGACTAGTCGTAGAAGTCCTGTCCGAGAACATTGGTCGAACTTTGAGAGGGTCTCAGTGTTGCGAAGGTGCGATGCGTTCCCCTTCGTGTGTGTGTCCCCTCCCGTCCTTCTGCATCGTCTGCAGTCCGGTAGATCATGGATGCCGGGCGCCTGGAAAACTACTGAGTACTGAGTGATTACTGGAACGTCCTCACCAGGTCCCCTTGACTGTTTTTGCTTTCTTTGAGTTTACATTTACGCCACAAGAAGGGTAGACGTACTTAGTTCAGCCCTTTAGGGATATACTTCGTCGAAGGCCCTTAACGCTGAGAGATTCTGTTGAATGAACCGAACAAAGATCATTATCAGAAACATCTGTATACATTGTTACCACGGAAACGACACACACATCTCAAGCTTGTGTCGGTGCACTTATGCCATACACAGATGTAGATCCACACACGACGCGTCAGTGTTGAAACGCATCGTCTGTGAGATGAACACTTGGAGATATCCCTGTGTGAGTTCCCGGGGATGTGAAGCGATGCTGTGTAGCTGGCTTCCCCAGCGAGGGAGAGGGGTACATGCATTTTCATGGGGAGTGAGTGGAGAAGGAGGATAAAGGCGCGGACACCACAGATGCTACACCTCGTTAGTGTTTCTCCGCCAGGGAGCACGTGGGCGTCCAGGACGCGGAAGGTCGACATGGGTGAACCTCTACACCTGTTTGGAAGGCCTCCCCTACACACACACACACACACACACACACACACACACCATTCGGACCAACCCTTCCGACACACACACACACACATACAAGACGGATCAGCTGCTAGTCCCAGTGATGATCGGCTGTATCTGCGATGATTGGAAGGCTCTTCCCTCGACGCACAAAGGCTCATCCCGGAGATAGCGGCCTCAGATACGCGGCTAATCGCTCATCGCCGGCGTACGGGGCGAAGGGGAAGACGGTCCTTTACACCGCGGTCCGCTGCTGGTGACCACCTTAATGGTGGGTGGGGGTGATGTTGTGATGCCCGTAGCCTCGATAACAACAGGCGACGGACTCGTAACGCAAATGACGTATCATTGTCGGTGGCGTGAGTCATCGTGTGGTTGGGAGTAGTAGTAGTGGGAAGGTTCCACCGTCGGTTCCGTTTCTGCAGGGGTGGTGCTACGTAATGTGTTTATATTCAGACGGGGGGCTGCGATGGGTCGGTTCTCGTCTGACTGGTGTATGGGTCGCGTTCCTACGTACGTTCCTACGTATCTCTCCGTTTCACTGAGTTCGGTTCCTGATTGCGTCTGTTGCTGGGTATGACGGAGCTGTTTTCTTCTCATTCAGATCGCCTGGCAGTCTCTTTTGTGTGTTTCTTTACCATTCCATTTCGCTTTCGTGAATTTGACTGAATTTTTTTTTTCTTTTTTGCTTTATCCCAACATCACCACCACAACTGCTCTCACCGCCACCACCACCACCACCATCACCACCACTCACGAGGGAGCCCTCATCTCTTTCTGCGATGGTAGGCGATACCTCATCCATCGGCAGTGTCAAGAAACATGCCCCTATTTGCCATCAGTGACAGGAAGCACTTTGCTCATCCACCTCCATTTTTATCTGTCGCAATAATTCATTCATCCATCACGTGCCGCCACATCATAAGTCATGTGTGCAATCATCATCATCCATCATCAAGTGTCACATCCAACGCATCATCCGCCACGAGTATCACACGCAAGTTGTCATCCATCAACGGTGTCACGAGCAAATACACACATCCATTGCCAGTGTCATAAGCAAGGCAGTGTCAGATGTGGTTAACCAACATTAATACTATCGCAAACAGCAACATGTTGTTGCATAGATAGGTATATCTTCTGGCTATGTCGCAGGCGTCTGTCCCCTTCTATGACACATTTCAAGCGTCACTTAGACCCATGAGTTACCCACCTTGTCAATCGTAAATAAGGGAGATACTCACATCTTTTTCATTCTTTGAGTCATAGAGGAACGAATCTTGGAATCTTTACCTCTACGCAGTGGTGAATCTTCCTGATTCACACCTTTATGAATCTTTCAGGCCGGCACATAATTTGAATGACAGAGGTACATGCCCTGTGAATCACACACACACACACACACATACACACACACACACACACACACACACACACAAACACACACATATATACATACAGATTCATACAATTACACATTCGTGAATCACATGGATATATGCGTGACGAATTAAAGATACACATCCCCGAGTCACTGAAAGATTTTACCCCTGAATCAAAGCCCATAACCCCATAAAGTTATACCTGTAAACACCCATTAACCACACATGTTTCCCCACATTTCATGGGTCACTTGAGAGCTTATGTTGTAGTCTCCCCGGTAGGGCGCAGCACCAGTCTTTCCCTCAGTCACCACACTGTGTACACAGCCCTTTCCTGCCAACAGAGGTTGCCAACCCCCATCTTCCCCGTCCACCCTCCACCACCGGCGGGTAATTATGGGTCTCTTGCACATACTGGAGCACCGGGGTCATGGCTACACTGCAGCAGGTGTTCCGTAGCTTATACCTCGCTTTAGAAGTCGGTGATCGAAGGTCCAGTGATACTACATTATGTACCGAAGGATTGAAATTGGGTTGATGTGCTCTTTTATCCGTTCTGATTCCACTGGTCCTTCATAGATGACATTAATGTGAAGGCTTAGACAGCCTGGATGTATGTGTACGTTTTGTGTGTGTGTGACTGTATGTGTGGGTGTGTATGATCTACCGCATGCATTGTAGGTGTACATTATTGTCTCGGTGTTTTTGCAAGGCCTTCCAGGGATCACAGGACGCTTTCCTTTCTTTCTCTCTCGCTCTGCGCAGTGTAGGTGCGTAGATGGTGTTCTCATTTCGCCATAAGAGACTCTCATGTGTTTGGCTCGAAGTCAGCGTCGACATGTACGTCATTGTTGCTGTCGACATATGTGTGTGTGTGTGTGTGTGTTTTAGAGTCGACGTCGCTATTGGGGCCTCAGCATCGACGCAGCTGATTATCGACTCTTGTTGACGAGCTCTGCGTCGACATCGAAGTCTGGAAGTAGGAAGGAGTTAGTGCTGGAATTATCGGGTTTCATTTGATTATTACCCGTACCCCCAACGAGAGGTGTTGTCCAGGTACGAAAAATGGGGGGAAGTTTAGCCGAGGTCCGACGAGAGGTCGAACCAGCAATAAACCAAGAAAGGCTGTTTGTTGGTAGTCAAGGGAAGGACGAGATCACAAGAACTGAGTGATTAACAGTGGACTGAATAGCGTTGTTATACATAACTCATTTCCAGACAAAGAGAAGAATGTGAGTAGTTGGGGGTTTGCGTTATCCAGAAGCCGCAGTAACGTATGCCGTTATTTGCCGAAGCTTGCAGGTTTAAGATTTCTCTGTTTTGCACCCGTGTTGGTAGCATTTTATTCTTCCTTTTTTTTCTAGCGGCTTACCATTCCAGGGCCCCCTCCGGTGGCTGGATGTAGCCGCCTCGCGCTATTGTCTACGAAGAGCCTTCCCACAGGAGTCTTAAAATGGACACGCGTCATGCAATTCGTAGATATATTATCTTTCAGCGTAGCGAAGGTATTGACGGAAGACTATCATTTTCCAATTACAAGGGGCCGATTGCCATCGGCTTGTGGCTGGTAGCGGTGTTTTTTTTTTTTTTCTCTCTCTCTCTCCCTCAGCAGATCATGGTATGAACTCCCTCAGCTACAAACTACAGGCGAGTCTCACCATAAGGAGAAAAAGAGTGAGGGACATAAGTAGTTTCCCCGGGATGCCTGTTTTCGCCCCAGCAGCTCAAGGGGGACACAGTTTAATATGCTTTGCTTCAGCTTCGATGCTTTGCAGAGACAAGTTGATCAACTTCCAACGAAAAAGACGAAGGCGTAAAAAGCATGACGGGTGGTCTGTATCTAGGTAAATGATAACCAAAGCTGCACAGTGAGTCAGATTATTTCATTGTTCATTTTGTTGTTATTTTGAACTTTTTTTTCAGACATATAGAGAAAAATTAAGAAACTTCATTTTTTTTTTCCCCGAATGTTGATAAAGACTGAGTTAATGAACTCGACTGGGAAGGATGGATGCGGCTGCTGGATTTACATCAGAAGTCGTGGACCGATTGGTTATGAAGCTACAGGTATACTTGTCAAGCATTGTTTGAGAAAATAAAATGCAGTTAGTTTTTTTTTTAAAGCTAAATTCCTAGCCTCGTACGATTGTCGAATGGAAGATCAGGTCATTAGTATGTGGTGGATCAGGTCAGGATACATTCACACCACGTGAGCACGACTTTACGACCCTTGAGTACGAACGGTACGACCCTTGAGCACGATGGTAAGACTCTTGAGAACGACCATACAGTCCTTGGGGTATGATATGGCCTGGCCTTTCACCTTACCCTCAAGGACCATGTTGGCAGGTAGCGTCATCGTACCCAAGGTTGGTACCGTCTGGCTGTGTAAGGGGTCACATGCTGGTGGTGAGTGACCGACCTCTGCTGCTGTGGGGATTGACGACGAGTGACTGGAGGACAGGGAAGGTTAGTGACCGGGCAGGATCATCTTATATCTTTCGTTGCCTCAACACTTCACATTCTTCTGCCGCTTACTCCTGGTAGGATGCAAGTACCTCCTGTACCTCCTCCTCCTCCTCCTCCTCCTCCTCTTCCTCCTCTTCCTTCTCCTCCTCCTCCTCTTCCTCTTCCTCTTTCTCCTCCTCCGCCTCCTCCTTTTTCTCCCCCGTAGCCACTCCACAATTCCCAACAGGACACCAAACCCATCAATTGTGAGACAGGGTCCCGTCTTGTCCACCCAGGTCAGGTCCCCCCTCCTCTCTCAGTCATTAGCAGCCCCGTCTGCCCATCGGTGGGTCCCACCACCTGGGATTAAGGCGAATGGGCGTCCCTGTCTGTACACGTCTGGCTTCGTATGATATTTCATCTGATGTTAGGAGCGGAATCATTCGTCGGAACCGGGTTGAATACCAATTGGGTGCAATTTTACTTTTGAGTAGATGCAAAGCCAATTGTTCCCGGAGCAGCAAGTAGTGGTTACGTGCGGTAGTAAGCACGTCTAACAAGGTGGGTGTCTGCGATAGCCATATAGTTGCGGCCCTGCGTATCGGACGAGAATTTCCTGAGCCCCAGTGGTGGTGGTCTTTCCCCTGCAGCAGCCAGGCAGGCAGGCAGGCAGGCAAGGAGGCAGGCAAGGAAGCAGGTAGGTAGGTAAGCAGCCTCCCTCCCGCCACGCCTCAGCCCTCGTCACCTTTTTAGGGGGGCCTCAGTACCTGCCTCCTGCCTCCTCCATCAGGAACGAGGACTTATTTGCGTCCGCTTGAGCCGCATCTTCACCACTTTATAACACCCGTTAATCCAGGAGCTGGATACTTATGCCCTGATTTGTCGAGGACCTGTCTGACGCAGACGTGGGGGTCCAGGCGGGGTGTCAAAACGTTCGTTCCTTCGATGCGTCGCCAGCAAATGCAACAGGACCAGTATAACACGAGTGGGGAACGGCAATAGTGTCTTGACGTATCTCAGATCACCATAAAACCACGCTGGGCGGTTTGGGTAAGCACGTTGCCTCAGAACAAGAAGGAACGGTTTATTTTTCTCCCTCTCACCTTTGATCAGAGTTAAAACATCTTGGTTAAGTGGCTGGTCTGGGCTGGGTAAGGACGTTGTGCAAATCTCGGGGAAACTCTGCTGCCTGTCATGATTATGCGAGCGTTTGGCGTGAGCCAAGACGATGATTCTTCGTGGAGGAGCCCCGGCCACCGCTGCGTTATGGTGCGTTTCTTGCTGCCCACTACACCTTCCGCAACAGTCATTAGAGATTTGATTTGCATATTTCTTTTTTTTCTGCAGGGATTTTATGCCACAGGGAACCACGCTGCACCGCTGACGTGGCCTGTGAGGCGGTGTCTTGACCCCAGGGAAGGAGGAGGTGGTGGTGTATGGCATGAATATACGTTGTATTAATTCTATTTTACATAGGCAGGGATTGTCGTACCGACAGTGGCGTTTGTCTAAGACCCTTTTTTTTTATCGTGAATGGTATCTACCTGTCTGTCTGTCTGTTTGTCTTTCAGTCTGTATATATGTATCTGTCTGTCTGTTTGGTGGCGAGAGAGGAGGTGGTGAAAGCCTTGCTGAAGATGAAATCTGGCAAGGCGGCAGGATTGAATGGTATTGCAGTTGAATTTATTAAGAAAGGGGGTGACTGTGTTGTTGATTGGTTGGTA
>JAYMFT010314143.1:0-10081 GCA_038088735.1 Panulirus argus | reverse complement strand
AACCCCACCACTAGCTAACACACAACTCACAACCCCACCACCAGCTAACACACAACCCCACCACTAGCTAACACACAACTCACAACCCCACCACCAGCTAACACACAACCCCACCACTAGCTAACACACACACCTCATAATACGACCACTAGACAATTCTCACAACGTTACCACTGGCTCGCAGAGTACTCACAACACCACCACGAGCCCAGTGTGTGCTCACATAGTCAACTAACACAGTATTCACAACTCACACACCGCCAGCAATAACTTCACACATAAGAAAATCTCATAACACCACAACCAGCTACGAAAGAGCTCAAAATATCAACACAGAGCCCAGTGCTCACACAACTGACCCAGAGGAGTCCTCACAACTCACACGAAAGTCACACACAACCATCAGTGACTCAAAATGCTAACAGCATCACCGGTAATTAACAACATATTGTAGAGAACTGTTAACCACCAATGGGCTCAAAAAAATGTGAGATCTACAGTGTGAATTGTGAGCAACATTTGAGCACATGACGTAAACTAGGTATTTAGTCAATGACAATGTTTTGAGCAATGAGTAAGTTACTGGTGTTGTGAGCTAGTGATGGTTATGACGACTGTGTCATTATATGTATCTTCCTTTCTCTCCTTTACAGAAAAGAAACATCATGGGCATTATAACCTCTACGGTACAACCCTCCGCGTTTACAACTTTAGGCTGAAATTACCTTGGTTTCCCATGTCTTTCAGAACATCGTTTTCTCTTAATCCAATCCATCACCTTGACAGAAAACGGGCTACATTTTTTAACGCTTAACTAAACTATTCATGCTCCCTGTTCAATCTCCCTTATACCATCTACTTAGAATACAAGAGTAAACTACAATTACAACTCGAATCATTACGCAAATACAATTAGGTAATATCCATGTTTGATGAGACTTTCTGCATCAATTAAGAACACTAAAATAATTCAATTTCTCGAGTCCATGTCATATACTTGCAATATTCTTCCCTCACACCTCACGATCCTGGGGACTGAGCCACGCGACATAGCACGAATGTTAAACGCAAAATGCCATTTTGCTCAGTTTATCAAACTAAAACGACCCTCTGGCCACCATTAAGAGCGAGAGAACAGACAGTTCCAACCTTACGAGTCGGCCTGGGCTGGTGCGAGGCCAAAATGGCGGAGACGAAGACGAGTCGAATTCCATGTATCTAACGACCATTAACCCCAGGCGGCCCGCTGCACTCGTTAAGTCCCCGCAGCCAACAACAACGATGGCCGGGATTAACTGTCAAGTGCGTTCGACGACCGCGTGACCCCGAGCAAGTCGCACGAACGAGGCTTCAAACGAGGGCACGAGACGCTAATGGCGCCCAGGGGAACTCAACGCGAGGAATTAATAAAATTATTTGATTATCGACAACGCTAAACGTAACAGTCCTCGTTTTGCCGACACGCACAGACAGCGATAAAAAAGGGGGGCTAATAATTCCGTCGGCAGTCCTAAAAGATAAGCACGTGGGTGCGCCAGAGGCGAAAAAAAGGTATTACAGACGGACAGACAGACAATTCGTATGATTAAAAAGCTAGCATTAAACTATTTTTTGATGTAATTAACGCTCGTATACTTAATAATATTTGTAATTATATGCAAAATAAAGGTAATATTATAATAGGGTTCAGGTCTGGGGGGGAATACAAACGACCCTGTGATCACCTGACGCCTAAACGAATCAAAAATGTAAATATTTAATGTATGCAAATATTTCTATACTCGTTCTGGAAAAGTCTGAAAAATCCCAGTCCTCAATTTGGCTCCACAAACGACTATCTTCTTATCCAATAGTCACAATTAACGGGGAGAATAGTTGAGAATAAAAAAAAATAAAGACAATCCATTGAACAGAACACGGTAATAACTGAACAATTATCGGATCGTTTAAGAACAATTATCGTTCAATGTCTTAAATTCTTCCCGTAGCGTTCAACTGCTCGTTTACAAACCATTGAACTACCCAGTTTCGGGAGCTCGTTAAAGATGCTTCACCTGTAACTACCTTACGTTAATTCAGGTATGTAAACTGTTTGAATATTTACAGCCAGTACAGAAAAAAAAAATAGCGAGAGAAAAGGTGTCAACCACATAAAATGCTCTTTATAGATATGATTGTACTCAACCAACGTAAAAAAAATATATTAATAATAATAATAATAATAATAATAATAATAATTACACATGACAGCTATAGACTGAGTGTGAGCGAATGTGGCCTTTTTCCGTCTGTCTCCTGGCGCTACCTCGCCGGCGCGGGGGGTGGCGATGCTATTATTTCCCGTGGAGCGGGTTGGCTTTAGAAATGGATGGGGGCGAGCGAGTGTGAATTTGTATATGTGTATATACATGTGTATGTATAAGTTTGTTTATATGTATATGTATTGTGCATGTATGTATATGCACGTATTTATGTGTATGTAAGAGAATGGTTCTTTCTTCGTCTGTTTCCTGTCGCGAACGCGGGAAACAGCGATCAAGCATAAAAAAAAAAAATAATAATAATAATAATAATAATAATAATAATAAATTATTAATGAAATAATAATAATAACTGATAATGAAACAATAATAATAATAATAATAATAATAATAATAATAATAATAATAACTGATAATGAAATAATAATAATAATAATAGTAATAATAATTAATAATGAAATAATAATAATAATAATTAAATAATTAAATAAATAAGGCAAGACACAAGCCTTAACCAACACCTATTACCTAACCTAACCTAAGGTAACCCAGCACAGAAAACGGGAGGGGAAAGTTCCTAAAATTACACTAAGGTAACCTCGTTCTGGGTGAACCAGCTTTTCCAGGCTCCTGCCTGAAATTGGGTAGTTTAATGGGAGGCAAAACGAGCAAGTGAACGCCATACGCAAGACCAATGACGCTGAGCGAATAATTTTTATGTTCCGATAATTGTTCAATTATTGCCTTGTTCTCTTTAATGCATTATTATTCAACTATAATTATTCTCCACGTTATTGTGACTAATGAATAGGAGGAAGGTCATTGGTGGAGCCATATTGAGGACTGGTTTCCAGAATCTTCCAGAAAATATAACTATTTCCATGGCTCCACACGGCTATAAGCGCATTCTTCGTTATTTATAAATTTTGAAGCATTAAATATTCAGATATACGTTCGTTTCACTCGTTAATTAATCAACTGCTCTTGCCTGGCAGGAATTAACTCTAACGAGCCAACAGCCCAACAAGGTAGTTCACACGTTCAATGCCAATGATGGCGTGTGACGTCATAATCAAGCTTACAAAAGCTTAACCACGGACAACCCAACATACCCTGGCCACCCCAAGCTTGAGCTGACAAGCTATAAATCCCTTTAGCGGTCCGGGTCGCTTGAAAAAATTAGCCATTTACCAACTCGCCCGATGACAAACGTGAGCAACCAGCCATTGCATCGATAGGTTTTGACGTCCAGTGCATAATTACGGGATTATCTACACCAATATGCAAATTAATCACTAACCTGTCGAAGGAGCGAGATGGAAGGAGACTCCTGGGCAATTCTGGAGGAGCGCGGGCGCTTACGAGGACGTCTGTCGCGGCGAGAAGCGAGGCGCGTCCACTCCTTCGGCCGGGATGAATGAGGCGCCACCGAGGTGGACATTCTTCCTTTTCACTTCAAACAACTTTGTCATATCTGACTGTGTAGCTCTAAACCTTACTCCTTATCATTGGGAAATTATTTTCTTATTTAACTACGTACTTGTCAATGGATAGAACGCGTCAGGAGAATAATTTAAAATGGAAAAAAAATATCGACTGCTACAACGGGCCTACGAATTTTTATTACCGATATCGTTTAACAAAATATAAAGCTAGCCTAATATGTTTTATGTTAGGAATTCTAACTTAAAAAAAATAATCAAAAGATCAGCAATAATAAAATACGAAACTTAGCTAAGTAATTACAGTGTATACGTTAAGAATAACTCTTTGCACTGCAACTAAATTTTAAATTTCTGTTCATACTTTGATTTTGGTCGAGACACTTGTCTTCAAACGGAAGATTAAAAGAAATAAATGTATTATGCAATATAATTGCTAACCGTCATAGGCTTCTCAACCAATAGAAAATCTTGTAATTTACCCTTTAAGACCCATGTATGCAGCACTGTTCTTTGCAACAGCACTAGACCACTCTCATCCAAAGCACCCCATAACCAAACATTTTCCCCTAAATAGAAACACAAAGCTTACCACAGCTTCACAATTATGCAACTTCCCCCAGAAAACATTCACAAAACATATACACACTACTTGACCCAAAATACAGCAAAATATTCTCCAAATTCATCCTCAAATTCCACTCCCTCATACATACTTATTTGAAACTGTACTCAGACATGTAATGTTACAGTGTTAAGAAAAAAGAACATTTACGTCTAAACTCTACAAAATATCATCTATATGAATAACATATAGGTCCTCTAGTCTTTTCTCAAATTATTTTTTTACATCTAAAAACTATTTCAGCAAATGCTGATCAACTCTCCTTACACCACATATTGTCCATAGTCATTAGATTTCCATGTTCACCTTCTTTGTTTCTTTTGTGTGCGGCATTGGAGTTCTTTAGTTATGAAGAGACTGATGCCGTGGCCACTCGCGTGAGGGAATTCAAATTGGAACAGGCGTCCGAAATATAGACATAGATAGACACAGGATTCATAGCAATACAATACTCGTGGGACTATCATTCCTTCAAATATACTGGTTACCTTCTTAATACATCAACCCTTCCTTCCACGTATGTATTCTCTAATGCATCCAGGATCTTGGCCCCCTCATCCACCTCATGACAACCAAAGCCCCTGCAGTTCCATCTACTGCAATATCCACTCCCAAGTACCGAAAGCAATCAACTTCCTCCGCAATCAAAATAACACCCAAACAGACTTGTTTTACATTTCATTATTTTGTTCACATTTACTCTCAACTGACTCCTTTCACACACACACTCCCAAATTGTTACTATTTTCTGGAGTTTCTCTCCCGAGTCTGTCACAAAGAGAGGGAGATCAGGTCAATACTAAAATTCCTGGTTTACCTTAGTACTTACGTCTGTTCTACAGATACCCTGTACCTTTATAAACATGTACACTTAAACTGGTATGCAAATAAAACAAATGACCCATTTAAGCATTTATTTGTCGTCAGAAAATATTCAACATCTGGGTTATGAACCTATGCCGAGTGTCTGTATACCAAGCTTACAGAATGAGTGAATCAACTTATCTGACCCCAAGGTTCCTGCAACATACAGAGAACCTTTACTGCAGTGAGAGGTGAAATTGGCACTTCATTTTCTATTCACAGTGTCACCAAGAATGCAAGGTTCTTACAAGTTATAGTCATGTAGAAATATTACAGTTACCGATTTTAACATAAAGAATTTGCAATCTTAGCGACAAATTGGGTTAACCATTTGAAATAAAACTTGGCAGGAAATAAAAAATGAAATAGCTCTCTTTATTCAAAGCATGACAAATATTTTACAAAAAAAAGATTGAGAAATTGCTTATTCCCCACTCTTACACCTATATAAAAACAGTAAACTCAATGCATATTCTTTATAATTTTTTGACATGCTTTCTTTATATCCCAGCCTTCAATAGCATAGCAAATTAAAGCAAATAAATTTAAGTACCTATAATAATTTAAGAAAATTAACTACATAATATTTATTATAATTTCAACAAGTCAACAGGAACAATTATAGACTTCTCCAATGGTTAGGCATAACTATTCATGAGCACATAATAGATTATAAGCCAAAGCCTTAACATAACAGGAGCACCATATATGACAAAACAGGATCTATGGACTTTTAATGGGCGATTGTGAACATATACATAAACATATACATATAGTATAGTCAAATATATGTATATATATTATATATGTCTAAGTGTGGGTGTATCATTCGTATCATCAATAAGAACAGAGTGTGAGGCATACAGGTGTCATTTAAATATCATACTTTTGGATTCACAATAAATGCTATGTAAATTTTTGTAAACTGAGTAAATTAGGATTACTACAGCCACTTGTATCACTATAAAAACTGAATATAGTTGCATAAATAAATATTAGCAGTATTAGTTAACAAAATGATTTGTCAACTTAAAGAACATTTAATGGCAAATAAGTTAACAAAATTATCAACAACTGCCTTTTACTTACTTGTATTGTTCATGTTATTCATAATAAATATGTAACCGAGATTCTATTTCGGAAATCCATGTTTTGAGCCACCTGTCTTTATACATCTTATTACACAAATAATCCCTCTTAGCTTTTTCTTAATTAAACAACGACATGGAAAGGCGATCCAGGAATGTGGTCATCACCCCATTTGACAATAAGGATGTAATCGCCTTTGTCTCGAACAACATAGCCAATCTGGGAAGGAAAAACAATGAATTAGTAAACAGTCAAATAAAAAAGAGAATTGTTACTGGATAATTCATGCTAATGGTTATGGTTAAATCAAACAGTTATCTTATATAGGACTACCAATAACATCCAAGTGCAAAGAAAACTAGTTTGTGGGTATTGAAAGACTTCCTACAAAGAAAGGTATGTGCAGCACATTCTACCACAGAAACAGAATAGGGGCATGATACATACATATACTGCATAGAAATAAAAGCTATTCTAAACCTGTAACAACTATGTAATCGTACACTCACAAAAATGTAAAATCTTTCCAGAACTGTAATGTTTTTTGGAGAAATTTTTCAGTGACACCACATACTGCTCAAAGGAGCAAAGACCTCCTTAGTTTCAATAACAGGAAAATGCTTGTGGTTTACTTTCTGTACATCACTCGGAAGTACAAGACATGAATTCCTTGAAAAAATTCAACACTGATTCCAGTGCAACACACTTATGATAAAGGAATTGTGTGTATCAATGTATTGAAATTTAGTGCCACATGTGTAAAAAGGAATCATCACATGCACATATGGTATCAAAATTATCCCAAAAATACAAAAAAAGTGGCCATACATCACAGGCCTATCAACTTTTCTGGTTATTGCAGGAATTTTCATGAAAAAAAGCACATCATCATCCTGCAATGAACAAGGTAGATTTTAAGTTCGTGTATACAGTTCATAAAGGTTTCAGTATTAATATCTACCATAAACAAGTTATGGGTTATTATGGTAACTACTTATGGTAACTAAATCATATTTCAAACTTTTTCTTTTTATGAAACTGTTGCAAGACAGACTTTGTCCAATGACTGTCTTTCTCCTAAGGTTAAACAAAAAGAGCGATTTTCAAAGTCTTAAGCTCTCTAAAACAACACATAACTCCAAAGAAATGCTCCAAGAGATAAATACTAGGGATATGACCAAAAAATGCCGTTCTCAAGTCTACTGTAAGCTGTTCTGTTCATGTATGTAATTTTGTTTTATGATTATTTGATCAAAATTACTAAAATTACACAAGCATGGATGAATTGGGGGCTTCATATCTAGTTTAAGTGTTTAATCTCATGTTTTTGTCAGTAACGCTGTTGCTGTGTTACTTTATTTCAAAGTAATGATAAATAAATGTCAACAAATATAAAGAATGCATAGAGCCCGAGATGAACAGTACTTCACCAAAAGCAATGACAGACTCTTACATCAAAAATTTACACATGCTGTGACCTTCTATTTACCTTCATGATTAACCTGTTATTAGTTATTTCTTTTACAATTATAATAAAAACAAGTTATGGCATAATGCATAATTCTATGTGGAAATTTTTGCATATTCATTCGGGAGGAAGAAGTGGAATCAGTCTGGTCTTATTTCCAGGTACCACATGCAAGGAAAACGAATTTCACTATGGGATAGAATTAGACTTGGATATCTTTAACAGAAATTACAATGCACCATACACCATAGACACAAAGATCTGATTTACAAATCAAAATTCGATCCCACAGACAAGATTAAGAGACATTCAAAATCAAACTCTGGACATACTGAAAACTGCAACAATCAGTTTATATACTGTATTGCAGACATATTCATATTTCCTGACAATGTCCTACTCATGGAAAAATACCTTGAATAGGAAGTTTCAATTGACAGGCATTTTAACAATACCATCTGTACTGATAAAAGTAAAAAATACTTTGCAAAATTCTAAATTCATGGGTCATACGGGTATAATACATATGTGGCATGCCATCGGTGTGACAAGAACTTATTCATTTGTTGGAAGAAGAAAAAAAACGTCAGCATGAAAGCAGGAAACTCATCCTTATAAGAGCAAGAACAAGGGTGCAAATGACTAATATACTAAAACGAGATTCTAATGCAGTGGCCACCCATTTGAGGGAGCTCCAGTTGTAGGCATCATAGATAGATAAAGACAGTCTGCAGTCTGTATTCAAACTGTACAAATACAGATTTAATTAACTGGGTACTGCCAAGCATACAGTATTTTGCTCTGCATATGTACCTATCTAATTTCTAAATGTTTCATTGTCTATTAGCTACCACTGCCTCACTAGGGCTATTCCTCTCTTCTATTCACAACTGTTATTTCCTTCAAAAGGGCAGCAGCATCTTCACCAGAAGACTAAGCCTTAAAAGAAAAATCTTCACTTGGCTCCTCCCACTGTTTCTTCTTTTGGAAAGATTTCCAGGAGGGGAAGACTTCAAACCCCCTGATCATACATCTTTTAATCACTACCGACATGCAAGAGATTCTCATACATGGGCTATTTTCTTTCTCACCTATTGTTAAGGATATCGCATTCTTATATTATCTATTTCTTCCCTTTCCCAAATAATCTATTTCTTCCCATACAGCTTTCAAATGTGCTAAATATATGATAAACTTCATATGCTCTATATGTCCACATCATCTTTGCATACTTTCACCAATATAACAAACAATTTTTCTAACACAACACATCTCTTTTATTCCAGTCTGTGGGGCTTGGCTCTAGATTCAGTACATGATACAAGACAGTAAGAGAGTGGGAGTATGCAAATATAGCCATTGTTAGTTTGTTTCTGATGCTACCTTGTGAAGAAAAAATTATCAATTTCAAAATATTTGACAATGACAACTGTTCTCAAATCTTTTAATTTTAATTCTTTACCTGAACTAAATCTAATACCTCAAGTTGCACACTGGTAGAAAGGCAATACAAGTACACCTCCAAGAAGGCTTCTTGCACATTATACACTTACCTTTCAACATTCAAACAAGCTCTCAAAGCACCCTTCAACTCACCTTGCTTGGGTTATTAGACTTTCTACTGCCTTCCCAAAACATTTTTTCTTTAGGCTTTCCACTGCCTTCCCACAGCTTTTTTTTTTTTTTCAAGGATATCATCTCTAAAAATCCAGTCATTTACTATTCTTAGTTCTTCACCATTCAGATATTACACATATTTCACATTTTCAAAACGTAACATCTCCATGCATCCACTCTTACCATGGAAAAAATCCTAAATCAATAACTACATCTCCATTTCTCTACCATCCTGATCTTGCTGTCTATATCTAGCTTCTCTTCACTAGTTTCATTTACTGCCCCATCCATGAAAATACCAAACATCCATGATGAAAAAGTTGCTCTGATATAACTCTGCTTCCTTACTTGACAGAATTGAGTCAAAAGCAATCCGACTTATAAACTCTCCCAGGATAACTTCCAAACTTGACCCCCTTGCCCTACGATGCAGTGTTAGTTCACTTTCCCTTTTCTATAGGTATTACTTTGGCTTTTGCTCCCGAGAACTGGCTGCTAGTTAGACCACGGAATACTCGAAAGCTGCTGCGTCACATGATTATTGTGTGGCCATTGGCAACTCAAGGGTGTGCCGTTTTGATAACCTGCTTCTTTCCCTACATGTCGAAGCTTTGGAACTCTCTATCTTCTCATGTCTATCCCAATAACTATGACCTGGCTCATTTCAAGAGACATGTTTTTCACTTTCTCAAAAATTTGTAAATACTTTCCCTGT
>JAYMFT010314133.1:0-10081 GCA_038088735.1 Panulirus argus | reverse complement strand
GAGAGAGAGAGAGAGAGAGAGAGAGAGAGAGAGAGAGAGAGAGAGAGAGAGAGAAAATGAAGTGAGACATCTTTCTCTCCCCACTCCTGGCTGACAGTCAGGTCCTCTGAAGATGGAGCGAGGTGAAGAGCCGGGAATCAGGAATCAGCGCGTCCAGGCCCGTACAGCTCTTGCGGTGGTGTTGTCGCCTGGCGGGTGGAGCTCCCCATCTGAGTGTGGGGAGAAAGGGGTAGGGAGGGGAAGGAGGGAGGAGGGGATTTAACTCCCATCCAGCAGTAATGGCGGGACTCGAGACCCCTTCAGCGCATGAGGCATCTTCCAGCATATTAGGCGGCGCTCACTACAGGCAAGGGGGGCACATCACCGCCCAATTGATGTGGCGCTCAACATCGGCAGAGAGGCACATTCCGGCCGATGAGGCGGCGCTCAATATCGGCAAAAGGGGAGTACATACCGACCAGCGAGGTGGTTCTCAGTATCGGAAACTCTCCGACCGCGAAGCGGCGCTCGATATCTTAGGCAAGATTGGTGCTCTCTGTCTTCTTGACTAGTTAAGAGTGAAACGGTGCTTTACTGCAAGGGAGATGTACATACCAAATGTGGTATTACTGCCCTGGGTCTCTCTCTCTCTCCTGGTTTGTGCAGAGAGAGAGAGAGAGAGAGAGAGAAAGAGACCCTGCAAGTTACTACTGCAGAGGGCAAGACAGAAACGCGATCTACGTCTTCATTCCCCTGAGCACGACGGGGCGACATCTAAAACACGACGAAACGACCCCTGGGTACGACGGCGCGCGGACCCTTCGGGGGGTGTGATGGCTTTACCTCTGACCCTGAACGACACTCGTTCGCTCTGAACTCCGACACGACCTCGAAGCGTCAGGTCAAAGGGCGGGCCAAAACGTACCTAAGGGCCGTTCTGCCGTGCTCGAAGGCCGTACCGTTGTGCTCAAGGCCGTAACGTGGGCTTAAAGGCTTCCACTCTCTTGTTCTTGCCTCTTATGTAAGTACGGTACACGAGACGCACTGGCCGGAGCCATTTAACTCCTAATTCTCAGCGCGAATCAAAACGTTTGTTCCGCGAATTTGAGGCAAAGCACTAGACAAATGAAATTAGCATACGGCTGTTGATACACATGACACGACAGAGCCCCGGGGCGCCGTCAGCATTCCCAATACGAGACGGGGTTCGTCAACAACAAGCGCTTAGCTGTAACCCAGGTAGCAGCCCGAGAGAGTCAACACCAGGGCGTCGCAAAGGCACGGGCTACAAGCCTCTAACGGCTTGACTGAACGGAGAAGTTACAGAACAGCTTAGGTCCGAGCTGAAAGGGTAGGAGACAGAAAACCATCGCAAGGCGTACGTGGGGTAAGGCAAGAGGTCCCAGACCGAGCTGTAGGGGGGTTAGAAGACCTCCAAAACCATCGTAAGGTATACGTAAGGTGAGGTAAGGTCCCAGACCCAGCTGTGGGGGTAGAAGACCTCCGGAACTACCGTGAGGTACATACGATACAGAGGTCCTGGTCGCCTCACAACGACGCCCGTCCACATCTTCAATTTCTTTCCTTCCAGATGAAAATATTCGTATAAATTTCCGGACCCGCGTTTGTAGTGAGGGCGAGTACTTGGAACCCTCTCTGCTGGTCATTATATCTGGGTAATGCACCGGAAACTACAAACATAATCCAATGAAAATTGTCGATGAACTCAACTTTGGACAGCAAACAAACTTTGAAAACGAATTCCAGCATTTTTGGGAAGCTTATTCTAGGGTGAGAAGTAATATCAATCGCATTTTTTTTTTTTCAAACCCAAACAAACTTTGAAGTACTTTTACGGGTTCAAATGGCAACCCAGATTTGCAGAAACGCCAGGGAGAAAAAAGAAAAAACAGACAAACATAAACGACAGGAAAGTATCTGTGAATAGCGAAAGGAAGATAAAATTCACTCGGTATCAATGACTAGGCTATCCTCAGGGTAGCCTGGTGAAGGGAGGGGAACGAGCGCCAGTGTTCTTCCCCTTTCCCACTTTAGGGACATAGTGAGGGACACAGGGGAGCCTGGACCTCAGAGCCCTGAGGTCCTCCCTCCGTCAACATTAGTGCGTGTAACTGGGCGCTAGGGCTAGAACCATCATTTTCACCCCTCCCCTCTTTCCCCTACCTTCCACATGTTGCCAGACAAGTGGAGACCCTTAGTTTCCGCCGATGCGCAGCCGCTATTTCTTTGCGGCCGGCCATGCACAAGGGATTAGTCTTTGTTACAAATCTGCTTCATTGCCACCTTCCCCGTTCCCTTCCTCAGGCGCAGTGAGGGGGCGGGCTCGGGAGCAGGAGGAGGAGGTGGCGCACGAGGGAGCACAGGGAGCTTGATCAAACACCGGGTCGTGTCCCGGCATGAACGGTAATTCCAGGAACGATGCCCCGTGCCACAGTGGCATTTCCTGAGGGGCCGCCCTCCGTCCCACACCGGGAAGAAGCCCACTCACCTCACCCACACCACCGCTGGAGCCATGGCTTTCGCCCGCTTCATTTGGCGTAAAAGGCCGTAGCAGCCTGAGCTCCACGCCAACGCAGAGGACCCGGGTGCTCGCAATGCCCCGTGCCACTTCGGAGGGCCCTCCCCCCTCCTGCTCGCTCCTCGCATACGCCACAACGGAACCCCTCTCACCCCTGCCACCTACACCACCACAGTGGCAGTGATCAGTCCGTCCCACACCGCCTGGGAGAGACCGGGCTTAGACCACTCCACAGCTCCAGCACCACCACCGTGGCCTCTGCCATCCCCCCCCCCTCCCCACTGCCTCGCCCCACACAATTACAGCAACCCCTCCTCCCCCACCACCCACCTAGCTCGTCATGCCGACCATCACACAACCACGGACTTCCCCACTCACCCACCCACGCCACACCGCGGCGACTGAGAGCACAAGGACCCGGAGTTAACGTTAAGAGTGACTATACTGGCCGAGGAAGGGCCTTGGGGAGGCCCAGCATGAGGCAGAGGCCTTGGCCGGCCTCCTTCCAGGCAACAGCGTCACCGGAGTGGCAAGCAAGGAGGGTCATAAATGCAGCGGATGGAATGAAACGTGTAAACATCATATAAAAATGCGGTATGGTAAGAGCATCACAGACTCAGACGGTTTGCACCTGAAAAATGTCGAGAGGATAATACTGCAAAGAATGGCCCGGGGATAGACTGACTCGGCAAAAGTCCCGTCAAGAGGAGGAAGACAAAAACATTTCGAGCCATTCACATAACCACAACCATTCACGTACTCTATAAAATTTTCTTAATGGTGGCTCCAGGGTCACACACGGCACGACATTCGCTTTCGTTTCGGCTCACAGGCACTGAGGTCGGTTCTCTGGTTCACACGATAAATAATATCGCCCGCCACGATAATAATAATAATAATAATAGCAGCATGCCGTAAATAATAACGCTAACCGCCTCGTTTATTATAAAAAAATAAAGACTTAGTACCTGCACTCTACTGCTTCCGGGAATTAGCGTAATGATAACAAATACGATTAATACATCCGGTTATGACCCTCAGGACGATTATCAATTTCTGTTTCAGGTCTACTCTTGCGTGATAATCAGATTAACAGGTTTTGAGCAAGAATTAATCGTTGGGGAAAAATTTTGACGAAAGGATTATCAGGAAGGCTAAGGCTTACATGTAGCCTTTGAGGTAACGTATTGAGCCCTTGAGCCCGATGATACTACCCTTGCACACGACGTTACGACCCTTAGATATGATTCCGTGGCCTTTGGTCTGACTCTCGAGGGTCATATCGTCAAAGGCCGGGCCATCAAACCCAGGAAGGGTCGTATACTTGCAGTCGCTCAAGGTCGGTAACCGTCGGGCTCAAGGGGCCGAGATAGTTCGCCAACTCACTGCAAGTTACCGTGTAATGACAGCGCGTGAGGGCCAGACAGCATAACCTGCTCCTAGTGCATGGCAGACGACTCAGCAGCGCACCAGTAACAAGCACTCTCATCACTCTCTCCAGCTTTCTGTTGGCAGGCACGACAAATTCAAAATTCACTCCGTACCGTCAGTAAACTCAGCGATGAATTAAAAACGGAAAATAATCTCCTACTGCGAAAGTCTGCACATCCAGGTCTCTCTGTTTGACCGAGCCATTTCCAAGCAATATCGTCTATACCTCTCGAGAGAGCCCAAGGGGAATGGAAGACTACATAAACAGCGATAAAGCTCTGGAGTTCTGTCTACAGCCACTAGAACGTACTCCGAAAACCTGGGAACTCAGACCCGCCCGCGGGAGAATAGCGTTCAAGCCACCATCTCCACAACTGCAGAAGTTTAATATATATCTAAACAGCATAGCGCTATAGCCCGACCCGGCTGTGTGGTAAAGATGAGGAAGTGGCAAAATATAATAATAATAATAATAATAATAATAATAATAATAATAATAATAATAAAATAATAATATTAATAATAATAATAATAATAATAATAATAATAATAATAATAATACGAGAAATAAACGAGTGAATCTGACGGCAATTCCAAGGACGATTACTTTCCGCCAATAAGAAAATGACAAGAAATTCCGGAGGTCTTATTTGATGGTGGTCATAAGAGAGAATGTGTGGGGTGATGGTGGGCACAGTTAGTTGGGCTGCTAGGCTTTCAAAGGCGAGGCTCTGGGACAGGGATGTTACACCGCTGGGGCGATGCGTAGAGCACTGTGGCTAGAGCCTCTCCGGCTGCTGCAGTGATACGCAGAGTATTGCGGCTGGAGCCTCCGGTCTTGCAGCTGGACTGACCGGCCATGTTGGGTGTGCAAACTGTCTGACAGTCCAGGTGAGGAGTCGTTGTTAAAGGCGTTGGATTCGACAGGTCTACTACACCAGGCACGGGTCACCGTCTATAGACGGACCGGTCGTTTCCCCATTGTGCACGAGGTGAGGTGCACCGGCGAGAATGCCCGTGTAGGGCTTAATGTGCGGAAAGATCGAGAGAGGAAAAAAAGAAAAAAAGAAAAAAGGAATCGAACCCCTCGTTTGAAAATCCTGGTTCGACAATTGGATAGAATTAACACATACTCTGCCTTCCTACTGAAGTCTTTTATCGTATCCAATTATCCTCAATTCCGTTCCCATTTACGCGGGAGCGGAATAATTGCACACAGTCTCTCGGTTCATTCACACGCACCCTTTACTTTATTACGACCGGCGTGTTAATTAACAAAGACTTTTACGTTCATTATTCACTTTGCACATCAAGCTGATTCGTCAAGCGAGGCTGGCATCTGTATTCACATTACTACCATCGTATGCAAGACGAATTATGCAAAACAACTTCTATGGCACGCAAGACCAGGTATCTACCTTAAAGCCCCTGACATCCCCACCCAACATACTTCAACCTGTAAATAACTATGTGGTTGCATCTGTCCATCTCTTTCTCTCGTGGTCAATCACTTCTCCATGCAACCTACAATCACACAATCATGGAAGCTTTCCAGCATGCCATATCCAGCTAAACACGTAAGGCATCATAACACATTTAGACTTCCCACCTGTTTCAGAAACAGGCAAGATGTTTACCTTTAACATAACTCATCCTAAACACACACACTAAAACGACGGAACTCAGGAACAGTACCATTCCCACTGCACACAGAGAAACCCAGCAAGGGTATCTATCGTCTGTACCCAAGAGCAAGCAGATTAGTCAAGTCGAAGGAAAATAACGCGTGTTCAACTGAAGGGCGCGTCTGGTGTCTTGGCACCACACATCACCATATGTTGTGACTGGAATCTTTATGTTTAAACCAATTAAACTTAGCTAACGTTTTAATCCACGTACATGAATCCTCACTTGTTTTAACGACAATGTTCACCGCAAGACCAAATAAAACTCAAGTCTTAACGCCCGTCTGCTAAACGTGTTTATAAAGCAAGCATAAAGTCCTTGGATTGCTTTGTACACATCAACTGACGGAGGAGGGATTGAAAGCTACTAACAGTTACACAGGCGTCTGGTCCTCTCACATCCCCATTAGCAAGCTGTCGACACATGCCGTCTTTCCTACAGACGGTATCTGTTGTCGAAGATAGAAAAGAAAAAGTGACTATAAATACTGAGAGACTAACGAGCTCACCAACTCCAACCCCTTTTGTTCCTCCCGTTATAAAATTACGATCCAACCTTCCTTTCCCTTTCATAAACGGACGTGAATGATACTGTAGAAAAAAAAAAAGAAAATATATATAAAACTGAGGGTGGAGATCATACCGGGCACAGAGGAACACAATATTCTCGTGTCGGACTGACTGTATCACAGAGAACACGCCACCGCCGCTCCCGCACAGCGTCAGAAAAAAGAAAAAAAGAAAAAAGAGGAAGTAGTTATAGATCTGTCACCAGATCTACATGTAACAATTCTACGTAAATAAACTTTATATCAATTGAAGAGGTACCTGGCTCTACTTCATCACTCCTAAGTTGTTTCCAGGTAGGGACTGTCAACATGGGTCATCACACCGTGCCATGGAAATAATGATGCACCAGGCTATGTACACAATGAAGTCCCAACGATGCATCTCCTACAAACACGTGCGTGATGCTGGAATATGGTGCCCTGGTGGCCTCTTCTCTATCTTCATTGTCACTACGGGAAAATAGTAAAATTGTAAAACAAATAATGCAGAAGGAGTTCTAAGAAATAATACTAAACAAACTTTATGACCACCTTGCTCACCGCCCCTCTAATGCCATTCTTGAACTCGTATGACTGTGTCCTTCGCTGATGTGTGTTATGCGTACCGCAAGCAAGCAACGGTTTACGTTCACTGTCTCACCCAAAATTAACATCATATGATTCTATCTGGGAGTAATCAAATACTGTTCACTGCATCTAACTGTTTCTCCTCAGGTCCAAATGTTACCTACGCTCGCGTCTAAAGAAAGACAGTCCAACACCAACAGCAGCTTGGACTCGGCTCGAGGTGTGAGGAGTAGATGAGGTACCTCCCCAGGTCAACTCCGCATCGCCTCACTCCCCGTCCTCACCACCGCAGCTGACCCATCGTAAACCCCGCCAGAGACCGACATCACACGAACGTCCTACAGGCGACGGTGACCTACGCTGACCTCGAACCCCTCCTCCATTGTCCTGCAAGTGAGGCTGGTGGGGATGTCACTGTCAGGGACACGACGGGCCAATATCCGGCCTGTCAACGGGCTGGCCAGGCGTCGCTGTCTGCGGGACTTCAGCAAACACACACACAAACGCTGCTCACCTCTACACCCCTGCCGCCGGTGGCCAACGACTCCGACGCCGTGCAACTTTCTAAATGCTTGGCTTCGGAGCCGTCGCCTCGCGTGCCGGGCCTCATCTGGTATTCAGCCTCCCGAACCTCCTTGACTTTCACGTTCTGTCCCCCCCAAGTTCAGCTCCTACCCAGCGTCTAACTAACGCACTCCCAAGCTTACGGCGTGTGAATGCAAAACACTCGAGGCCTCGTGCTGGGCATGAACAAACCATAAATCCGACACCTTCTCACAAAGACCTTTGGATTCAAGGTATTCTCAACTAGTACTGACGTTCTTAAGACTCCTAAGCTTGTAGTGAACATCCTAGACTTTCTAACATGAAACGGCATCTAGTGCTGAACGTCCCATACTCCAATCTCTCTACCTTGCCCGAAGCGACGACTTGTCCCGGACTTTCTCAAATAACACGTAGTCTCCAAACATCCCCTAACACACAGACACACACAAACACACAAACACACACAGTATACCAACACTGAATATCTCTTTCTCCAAATTCTTAAAAAAGATCTGTAAAATAGTTTTACCAAGTGTCAGCAACGTTTGAAAATCAGTTGGTGCACACCAGTCTCGGGACACCAATGAAAGAGAGGAGGAAAAGAAAAAAGCTATTTCTCCAGCTCTCCAAACACTGCCTTAACACCACAACAACAGTTGGGTGGGTCAAAACCAGAGTTCTTGGTCCAGGCCTAACGTGCCTTGGTCAAACATCCAAGAACAGCCTACCTAGAAAATGACTTACTCAAAGTGCGACTCCATGCAACAATACAGGAGGAGAGAACGTGAATGGGGGTTCCGTAACCAGGCCTCGCTAACATCTGAGATGGGATGTTCCTCAACATGGCGTCACCGTAACATCCTCTCCCGTGCCTTGCATCGCGAACACCTCCGGATGAAAGACGTCAACACGTGGCAGCGTAAAATTCTAAATCTAATTCAAACTTTCACATTTTCTTTATGGATGAGTTGTCGTGTGTTTTCCCGGGGGCTTGTCTCTACCATCGCACTCGGGGGTCTGCCACCTGGCTGGCTTGGTTCCAGCCCGATTGATGAAGCTATCCTGTGTCTGTATCACGCAGGTCTACAGACGTATAAAAATGTCGGCCGGCTGGGCTTGGGGATGTTGGAGTGAATAAATATTCAACATCCAATACTTCAGTGGTGTATACAATGACGTTTGCTGGCATAAAACTGAAACCTTTCCTGAAAGAAGATTTGCTTCCCAGTGATCCTCTTCTCTGTAAACTTTCTCATACTTATTTTCATTACTATCACCTTAGCCTTAATACTTGGAAGGAATTCTGTTGCACTTTGTCACGAAATCTTTTTCGCTGCATCGTTTCATGTGTGTGTGTGTGTTTGTGCATTGGGAATATGCAAGTGTGCTGAGCGTACGTTAGACAATGTATATTTTTGACCTTCATTCTAGTCAGGGAGTGACTTCTTGCACACAGTTGGGGACACTCATCACGTTCTCTTCCATACGCAGGCCAGTAACTTCTCATCATGCAGATACCAGTAATCTGAATCCTTCTATACATCAACGTCTTCAGCGAATATTCTCCCATCATTTCCTCCCTCATCAGTTCCAGGAGCCTTATGGATGATGCCTGCATGCCATCGCCATAATCAATATGGACTGTACTGATCTACTCTACGGTTTTCCCAATCCATCCTCTCATCTTGTAGCTCGGTGCGTTAGTACAAAATTTCTGTGCTATTGGAAAGTAATATCGCCCAAACATGCTTGTTCCACAATCCCTTCTTGATCTCTTAAGATCTTTGTCTGTCATAGAGTGAGGCGCTACTTATCTGTGCTAAATTCACGTTTTCAATCCTTTATTTCCCATTTATGGAGAGAAATCTAAATTTTTCGCTTATCCGTCGCTAACGCAATCAGCGGCCCACAGAAACCATTCCCTGTGCGTGTGTACGTACGACTACGTATGGGTTTCCGATATCTCCAACGAACGAAATTTCCCTCCTTAACGATACCGATATCGTCTGCAAATGGTAGCAATACGGAGCGTTAGTCTGTGATTTTTACGGCTGGCACGCATTGGGTAGGAGAGATTGTTAGGAGAAGAGGGGAGCCGTTTTCTGGGGCTGCGAATTAGTCACATATCAACTGGGGTGACAACTGTATTCCGAAATCCGTTTGTTACGATGCTGGAAATCCTCTTAATCACCACATACTCTTGACTATCCCCAGAATGCGGCGATACCACAATGCCATCGGCATTAAAAAAGCCTCTCCTAGTGCTACATAACTGACGTTCCGTCCGTCTTCAAGCGCTTACATCAAAGAAAACGTTCGTCCAAGTAATCGGGCGCAACTTAAACATACTGAGGGATATCCCGTGTAAAATCATCTCTCCCACTCTGGGAAAGGGTCATCTATTCCGTTCGGTTGGAGCCTGTGCTTGTGCTACTGAGTGTGGCCTGGGCGGCTCTGGGACCGGAGGAGGAGGAGGAGGAGGAGGAGGAAAAGCGTGCAGGTGGGTTGCAAACTCCCCTCAGTGGTATACAAGTCCACGATTTTCTGCCCCTGAAGTCCTTTCCTCTTTCTTTTTTTCCCTCCTCAAGAAATTAAAGTTCTGGGAGTCCGGCCCTCAGGAACGGTGCAAAGGCAAACTTTCGACTTACTTCCTGAAGTCGACTGGGTTAATGAGGACGCCCGGTACCTGCATTTAAGTATATATATATATATATATATATATATATATATATATATATATATATATATATATATATATATATAAA